>JAABKJ010001585.1:17707-30250 GCA_011634705.1 Andricus grossulariae
GATCGAGTCGATACGAGAAACGATCGAGATTTCTTCCATTCTCGGTTCAATGTACTAGACGATAATATCCCCTATGAAAAATAAGTATTGGCAAGTATTGGATCTGATACTTTTTTGCGAATAAGTATTGAAAATCCAATGCTTTTTCGCGAAAAAAAAGTACACTGAAAATTGATTTTGAAATTTAGTATATTTAATGTTAGTGTATTGCTGATTCGATAATTAATAATTACTGATTCAATAATTACTAAGTTGATAATTACTACTTAGTAATTCGATAATTACTAATTACTAACTCGATAATAAATAATTACTAATTCGATAATTACTAATTACTAATTCAATAATTACTCATTCGATAATTACTAATTACTAATTCAATAAATACTCATTCGATAATTACTAATTACTAATTTGATCGAATCGATACGAGAAACGATCGAGATTTTTTCCATTCTCAGTTTAATGTACTAGACGATAATATCCCCTATGAAAAATAAGTATTGGCAAGTATTGGCTCTAATACTTTTTTGCGAATAAGTATTGAAAATCTAATGCATTTTCGCGAAAAAAGTAAACTCAAAATTGATTTTGAAATTTAATATATTGAATGTTAGTATATTGCTCATTCGATAATTACTAATTACTAATTCGATAATCACTAAGTTGATAACTACTAATTAGTAATTCGATAATTACTTATTACTAACTCGATAATCAATAATTACTCATTCGATAATTAGTAATTACTAATTCAATAAATACTCATTCGATAATTACTAATTACTAATTCAATAAATACTCATTCGATAGTTACTAATTCTATCGAGTCGATACGAGAAACGATCGAGATTTTTTCCATTCTCGGTGTAATGTACTAGACGATAATATCCCCTATGAAAAATAAGTATTAGAATATATTGGATCTAATACTTTTTTGCGAATAAGTATTGAAAATCCAATGCTTTTTCGCGAAAAAAGTACACTAAAAATTTATTTGGAAATTTAATATATTGAATGTTAGTATATTGCTAATTCGATAATTACTAATTACTAATTCGATAATTACTAGGTTGATAATTACTTATTACTAACTCGATAATTTCTAATTACTAATTCGATCATTACTAATTACTAATTTGATAAATACTAATTTGATAATTACTTATTCGATAATTACTAATAAGTAATCACTAGTTTAATCGAGTCGATGCGAGAAACGATCGATATTTTTTCCATTCTCGGTCTAATGTACTAGACGATGATATCCCCTATAAAAATAAGTATTGAGAAGCATTGGATCTAATACTTTTTTGCGGTTAAGTATTGAAAAGCCAATACCTTTTCACGAAAAAAGTACACGGAAAGTTGATTTTGAAATTTAGTATATTTAGTGTTATTATATTGCTAATTCGATAATTAATGATTACTCATTTGATAAATACAATCACTAATTACTAATTCGATAATCACTAATTCGATAATTACTAATTCGATAATTACTAATTCGAGAATTACTTATTCGATAATTACTTATTACTAACTTGATAATTACTAATTGCTAATTGCTAATTTGATCGAGTCGATACGAGAAACGATCGAGATTTTTTCCATTCTCGGTTTAATGTACTAGACGATAATATCCCCTGTGAAAAAAAGTATTGGTAAGTATTGGATCTAATACTTTTTTGCGAATGAGTATTGAAAATCCAATGCTTTTTCGCGAAAAATAGTACACTGAAAATTGATTTTGAAATTTAGTGTATTTAATGTTAGTATATTGCTAATTCGATAATTATTCAATAATAATTCGATCATTACTAATCACTAATTACTAATGCGATAAATTCTAATCACTAACTCGATAATTACTAACTGCTAATTACTAATTCTATAAATACTAATTCGATAATTACTTTTTCGATCATTACTAATTACTAATTACTAATTCGATCGAGTCGATAAGAGAAACAATCGAGATTTTTTCCATCTCGGTTTAATATACTAGACGATAATATCCCCTGTGAAAAAAAGTATTGGTAAGTATTGGATCTAATACTTTTTTGCGAATAAGTATTGAAAATCCAATACTTATATTACTACTCGTAATAGTCGAGTCAGATTCTCGACAAAACGAGCAAAAGTAATGAGATTCTCAGATATAATGCAAAATTAATATTTTCATATTGAATTTGAAGATACTGTCATTTGATAGTAATCAGGAAAATAGTTTTATTTAATTATGTAAAAGGAATTTCGTTTTTTATTGTACTGATTGAACTTGATTGGTTTTAATTTCGTTTAAAAAAATGTAGATTTTTTAAGATTTCGAAAAAATAAGGCTTTCAAGAATTGATGATTGTTATTATTGAAGATTTCGAACTATAAGTTTCAAAGCTTTTTAAGAATTTTCAAAGATTAGAAAAAAATACAAATCATTTTTTATTTGGAAAAATTAATTTTAGGATAAACATTAAATATATTTAAGAAGATTCCCAGAATTGTGAAGAAAATAATCTGCAAGATTCAAGAACAATTTTTTTATTTCGCATAATTTAAAAAAAATCAATAAAAATGTTTTTAAAAAATTAGCCTCTTCTAGTTTAGAAAAACAATTAATAACCAAAATGATCTTCCAGTTCAATGAAAATGTTCAAAACGAAAGCAATATTTCTTTCAGTTTATAAAAAGCTGGAACCCGAAATTTCCTTTTTTCCAACTTGATAAAAATCTTCAAATACAAAAATGTTTTTCCAATTCAGAAAAAAATAAAAATCTAAAAATTAAAAAAAAAATCGGATAGGCTAAAAAAATATTTAGAAGTTTTGATAAGATTAAAAAAAATCTAAACTTAAAAAGACTGAATTTTTCTAACGAAGTGAAGATTGTTAAAGATTTCAAACAATAAATTACGAAGCTTCTTAAGAATTTTGAAACGTTTCAAGGAAGTACAATTTTTTGCTTATTTATGGGAAAATTTAAAATCATGTTCTATTTGGAGCAATAAATTTTAGGATACAAATTAAATGTATATAATAATGTTTCCAGAATTGTCAAAAAAAATAATCTGCAAGATTTAGGAACAATTTTTTTATTTTGCAAAATTTAAAAAAAATGAATAAGAATATTTTTTGAAAATTAGCTTCTTCTGATTCAGAAAAACAATTAAGAACCAAAATGTATTTCCAGCTCAATAAAAATGTTCAAAACAAAAGAAATATTTCTTCCAGTTTAGAAAAACCTGAAACCCGAAATTTTCTCCCTTCCACCTCGATAAAAATCATCAAATACGAAAATGTTTTTCCAATTCAGAAAAAAGTGAAAACCAAAATTTTAAAATTTTCTCAGAAATTCGTGTAGGCTAAAAAAATATTTTGAAGTTTTGATGAGATTAAAAAAAATCTAAATTTAAAAAGACTTGAAATTTTTTTCAACGAAATGAATTTTATTGAAGATTTTGAACAATAAGTTTCGAACCTTCTCAAGAATTTTGAAAGGTTTCAAGAAAATACAATTTTTTTTGGATTTCTGGGAAAATTAAAAATCACTTTTTATTTGGGAAAATTAATTTTAGGTTGAAAATTAAATATATTCAATAAGATTTACCGAATTTTCGAAACATAAATATTACTTCCAGTTTAGAAATACCTGAAACCTAAAATTTCCTTTCTTCCAACTCGATAAAAATCTTCAAATACAACATTTTTTTTCCAATTAGAAAAAAATGAAAACCAAAATTTCCTGCCTTCGAACTGAATAAAAATGTTAAAGATTAAACATTTTCCTCTTCCAATTCAGCAAAATATTAAAAATAAGAAATTCTTCCCTCAAACTCAATAAAAATTTAAGGAACAAAAAAGTTCCTCATCCAATTCGGAAAAAACTAAATACAGAAATTCCTTCTTTTCCTTTCAAAATTAGAATTAAAAAATTCAAACTTTATGGAATATAAATATATCATTTTATTATAATATTATGAATTTCAAGTCGCATCAAATTACTAATTGGTAAACTATCATATATACATAAAAATTCCACACTTTCCCTTACGAATTACAATTTTTTTTAATGGAACAATTAAAATTGTGACGTTCAAAGTTTAAATTGTTTTTTTTTCAATTATTGAAAATTTCAGATTGAATGTATTAAGAATAGAATATTTTAGAGTGGACCAATATTTTGATAGGGCTTTAAATTGAAATAAAACTGTCGAATTATGAATCTGTCAATCTGAAATTAATTAAAAATTGAAAATAGCTTAGAACCTTTTAATCCAACCTTTAAATTTGACTAATCACTAAAGACTTTCGAATGGAATCAGTTCCATTCTCAACGTTAAAATCTGTAAATTATTTCATTTTTAACAGTATCAGAATCGACAGGAAAATCATTCATTGTTCTATTTTTGTTAATTGAACTATTTTTCAGAAGAAAAAATCATTAATTAATTTATATTTAAAGTTGATCTACTTAAACAGTTCTTATCACAAATTTTCGAATTCAAACGCTTTTAATTTGTCAGGTCTTCAAAACTAAATTTCAAATTTCTTTTTATAAAAAACGTTTGATTGAAAATAAAGTACACGATTTTTCTCAAATTTTGTCTTCAAGTATGGACGTGTGGTCTCACAGACCGCACGTCCACGCTAGGGTCACAATTTTCTATTTCTATTTTAATTTATCCAGAGTATGAAACGCGGTTATTCGCGATAAATTTTCCTTCTCGATTATCCCTGATATTAGCAAAAAGTGACAAAATAGTATGAACGTATGGACGTGCGGCCCCCTAGACCGCACCATATTTCTGATATGCGGATCCATCCCTCCACTGGTGTACCCGATTATGAATAATAAAAATTGATAACATTGATTCCTTTCTTACAGCAATGTCCCTTTAAATAATGGTATGAGTTAAGTCAAAAACTTCTTCTCTTATTTAATTAGATATCAATATATAGAGTGGCTTGTGGGGCCTCAGATCTATTTTAATGCAAAAACGCAATCACTTCCATACTTAAAGGTTAATTTTTGGGTAATCTTAAGTGAAAGCTCATAGGCCGTCCATGAGACCGCACGTCCACGAGACCGCACGTCCACAAGACCGCACGTCCACGGTAGCGTCAAAATTTCCTATTTCTCTTCGAATTCCTTTCAAGTTATTTAAAACACAAGATTTCATTCATTTTCACGATAATTTTTTGAAGGATACAAACAAAAATAGAAGGTGAAAGTGAAAAATCTTATTTTTAAAAGTAAGGGTCACCCTAATCTACATAGTAGGAAGATTTGAATTCTCGAACTTTCTACTTAGTCGTCAATATAATATCCGCAAGTTAAACTTCCTGCTTGACAGTGAAGTACCGCGAAAGTATGAAAGTAAGGAAGACGGGAGAGGAATTTATCATTTTGTAGCTTCGAGTGCTGTAGCGGCGACATGGCTGAAATTGCAGTATTTGGAAGTCGAGTGGAGGCTCGAGAGAAGAGGAATGGAGTGGAGATTGGAGGATAGTAAGACTAAAGGGAAAGATAGGAGGAAGAGAATGTCTGGAAAAGCAAGAATTGGCGACAGTACCATCTTGAAAAGGACCTGGACCTGGACAGGCGCGACCTTCCAATATCAGAAAGTCCAGGAGAGAGGCAAGTCTCCAGAAGTTTTGCGAAAACTAGTCAAGTTTTAATGAATTTATAATTTTTGTATTAAAAAATTTTACTTTCTGAAAAAAGAAAATTTTCCTTCGCTCTGGTGGGAATCGAACCTCACCTCTTCGGATTGCCGGTCGGGTGCTTTAACTACTAAGCTACTAGAAATATCAAAGGCAGATACTTTCTTTCAGATATCTGTTTTATAGGGTCCCAAAAAACCCAAAAGTCAGAAAATGGATTTTGCGATTTTTTAGCGCCAATTATGATTTTTTGACATCTTTATTAAGAAATTGTTTTTGATACATAAATGACTACTTTCTATTGATATTTAGATGTTCACATAAATTTATTTCACAATTTTTTTTTTAATTTTCTCTTAGAATGGAATTAGAAAGTCACTTTTTTTTCGAACTTTTCAACTTATTTCTACCTTTTTAGTTAGATCGAGAAAGTGTTAAATTATTTGTATGAGAAATGACTGTTTAAAATTTATTATTATTTGAAAAAATAATATTCTCTTAGAATAATGCTAGAAAGCTGCAGTTTTTTTATAAAATTGTCTACTTTCAGGTTACCTATTAATTAGGGTGAGGTGATAATTGTTTTAAGTTATCAAAAATAATTGTTGTAATAATTCATTATTGTTGTTATTGATATTATCTTTGAATAATGTTAGAAAGTTGCGTTTTTTTCTAAAATTTTCAGCCTTCGCAATTTATCAAACCTAATTGATCAAACAAATTATTATTGTTCACAACTTTGGTCTTTACTGAGTAAAATAATAATGATTTTACTTCTTATTTAAAAACAAATAGTAAATATGAATATGAATAATAATGTTAACAAAAAAGGCTCCCAGTAACTACTTCAACGAAAATTTAGATTTGATATAATCCATATCGAAAATTTGAAGAATATTTCAAAATTCTGCTATACTTCGGAAAAATATATTAACAAAAAGAAAGAGATTGTTTGAAAAATTATTCTCTATTATTTATTTATTATTTGTTTATATCAAGAAAGCTAAATCAAAATAACAAATTATAAAAAAACGCAAATTTCTATAAATTATTTATGGGAAGATAGATATAAATAACAATAAATTGTTTCAAACAATTATATTTGTAACTTTTTTGTTGTTGTAATTTGTAACTGTTGCCGAAAAGTGGAAAATTTTGAGAAGAAACGCAATTCTCTAGCGATACTATGAAATAAGATAATTATAAACAAAAATAATTTGTTTAAACAATCATGTTTGTTACATTTTACTAATTTTTTCCTGGTTCTAAGTGGACCAAAAGTTGGATATTTCAGAAAAAACTGCATATTTCCAGTACTATTCGAAGATAATATTATTTAAAAAAATAATAAATTGTTAAAAAAATTCTTTTTGTTAACTTAAATTAATTGTTACTTCGTTCTTAGTGGAAAGTTGACAAAAAGTGGAACATTTCGGAAAAAACCGCAAATATGTAGCATTACTATACGAGAAGATAGTTATGAACAATAATAATTTGTTTAAACAATTATGTTTGTTAAATATTATTAATTTTCACCCCACCTTCAGTGAGAAGTGGACGAAAAGTTGAATATTTCAGAAAAAACAACAAGCTTCTAGCATTATTCAAAGAGAATATTAATGAAAATAATAATGAACTGTTTAAACAATTACATTTGTCAACTTGAATTAATTACTACATCAGTTTATTGAAAAAGTGGACAAAAAGTATTAAATTTTCAGGAAAAACTACAACTTTCTAGCATTATTCTAAGTGAATATTATTATAAATAATAATATGTTAATTAAACAATTACTTCTGTTTGATTTAATTGATTATTGCCTTGTTTCAACTTGAATGTTCACAATAATTTATAAAATTTGGAAAAGCCACGACTTTCTAACTCTATTCTAGGAGAAAATTGTTAAAACAATACTAAATTGTTTAAAAAATTATGTTCATTCAATTCTATTACTTATAACCCCTTTCTGAGTAAGAAGTTGACAAAAAATAAAGAATTTCAGAAAAAAGCGCAACTATCTAGCAATACTATAAAATAAGATAATTATAAACAGCAATAATTTGTTTAAACAATCATGTTTGTTACATTTTACTAATTTTTCCCTGGTTCCAAGTGAAAAGTGAACAAAAAATTGAATATTTTAGAAAAAACTGCATCTTTCTAGCATTATTTAAAGATAATATTATCAAGAATAATAATAAATTATTTAAAAAATTCTTTTTGTTAACATAAATTAATCGTTGCTTCATTCTTAGTGAAAAGTTGACAAAAAGTGGAACATTTCGTAAAAAAACGACAACACAAAGTTGAATTTTTCAGAAAAACAGCAATTTTCTAGCATTATTCAAAGACAATATTATTGAAAATAAAAATAAATTGTTTAAACAATTACGTTTATTAACTTGAAATATTCACTACTTTACTTTATTGAAAAAGTGGACAAAAATTAGAGAATTTTTATGAAAAACTACAACTTTGTAGCATTATTGTAAGTGAATATAATTATAAATAATAGTAAGAAATCATATTCAATTGTTTAAACAATTATTTCTGATTAATATAATTGATTATTGCCTCGCTCTAACTGAAAAGTTAAAAATCAGTTAAAAACGGGTAAAACCCACGACTCTCTAACTCTATTCTAAGATAAAATTGCTAAAAGCGATACTAATTTGTTTAAACAATTCACGCAAACATTCAAAAATAAATTGAATTAAAATAAATATATTAAAAGAAAGTTTTTAACAAATAAAAATTATTTGAATAATTACCAATTGTTGTTAATTCACAAAGTATCAGAGAAAAAGGAAGTGGGAAGAGATATTGCAATGAAAAATATTCAAATTGTGCATTTCTTTATCAAACTTGTTTAAATAATCAACATTCGTTATAAATTCGCCAAGTATCAGTGCAAAAAGATAATTAACAATTATTCTCAATTCGAAAAGTATCGAAGCAAAGAATCATCGAAACGATATTTTTGTACACTTCTTTGAAGAAATGGAGGCCAATAATTAAAAAATATTTAGGAAGCGAATTTGTTTATGAAAAGTGTTTACACAATTTTCAAATCACACCTTTTTTCAAATTTATTGTGAATAAGTATTAAGATTTTCTGTGGAGTTTCAAAAAATTGTAACTTGAAAACATTTTTTTTCATTTCTAACTTTTTAGTATTCTTTAGTACTAAAATTTTCCAATAATAATGCAATAAGATAATAAACAAAACAAACAAAAAATAAAATGAAAAAAGAGATATCTACAAAAAATCATATCGATAAAAGAGATCTAGGTGTGGATATAAAAACGAGATGTCAGGATTGCGAAAAATCCTGGATTCATTAAAATTCAACAGATAAAGGTATTTATTTCTTTATTAGCATCGAATCTATACATATAAATTTCTGCGAAAATATAAATCCACTTTCCGCTCTCATAGATAAAATCCTTTCAGCTCAAACCTCGTCTGATGACAAAAATAAGCCGAGCCGGTTGACAA
Source organism: Andricus grossulariae (assembly GCA_011634705.1). Lineage (NCBI taxonomy): Eukaryota > Metazoa > Arthropoda > Insecta > Hymenoptera > Cynipidae > Andricus > Andricus grossulariae. Next base: position 26,871 of record JAABKJ010001585.1, read on the forward strand.
AATTAACCGTCTGACTAAAGCCGGATATTTTCACTGCTGCAGTGCGACTGTATTCAAGATATTTTAAATTACTATTATCTAACAAATGCATACTTTTTATTTTATTTATAACCGTGATTAGTAACAAAGAAATCTTGGCAACAAAGAAATATCAAGCAAGCCCAAATTAAATTTTTTAATTTCAAAAAATCCAGTATGGAGTTAAAAGTATTGTTACTTAAAAAGCTGATTTTTTTTCTTGCAACCGGAAGTATTTTTATTTATAATGAAAGCTTTTGATGGGTTTTTTATCTATTGACCGGTAATGAGATTAATTTTTCGAACAAGAGTTCAATTTTTAAGCCTGAAAACGAATTTTTCCAATCTGGTTAAATTTTCAACAAAAAAGTTCATTTTCAACCAAGAAAGAGGAATTTTCTATCCGAAGAGATGAATTTGCAAACGAAAAAAAGGGATTTTTAACAAAATAATTAAGTTTCAAACCGTAGAGATGATTCCGTCACTAAAAATATTAATTTTTATCAAATTAGTGCAACTGTGAGGTAGGTACTTTTATTTTTAAACCAAAAAAGATAATTCTTAACGAAAAATATAATAGTTGATATTTCAGCAACATTTTTTTTTTTTTAATCAAAAACTTTTTTCAACCAAAAAATTCGAAATACCAGTACTTTAAACATTTAATTTTTAGTTGTAAAAAGAAAGCTCTTACAACAAAAAAATGCTAAGAAAATAAATAAATTTTGAAGCAAAGAGATGAATCTTCAATTTGAAAAATTAATTTTTTAACCAAGAAGTTTTTAACTTTGAATCAAATAGTTGATTTTTCAGTCACAATGAATCAATTCTTGACTGAAGAAGATGCATTTCCGACTGAATCGTTGAAGTTTCAAGCTTGTTGAACAAATTTTCAACAAACTATTCTAATTTTGAAAAAAAAAACGTTTGAATTTTCCTGCACAAAAAATTAAAAAAAAAACCTTGTATTTTCAAATCAAAAAATTTATTTTAAACCAAGAAAGATGAATTTTGAATCTGAAAGCACTAACTTGTTATCCGAAAAGACGAATTTTTGACAAAAACATTTGATTTTTCAAACAAGAAAGATGACTTTTTAACAAAATATTTTGATTTTGAATCCAAAGATATTAATTCTGAACCAAAAGTTTAATAGTAGACTTTTCAAAATTTTCAACGAAATGGTAAAATTTTTGATCGAAAGGGATGAATTTTGAACCAAAAATGTAATAGTAAATTTTTCAATGAGAAACAATTCACTTTACACCAAAAAATGCTAATTTTTTAACATATAAATGAATTTCCAACATAATAAGTAAATCTTTAACAAAACAGTTATTTTCATAATATTAATGTTCTGGACCAAAACATGATAATAGATTTTTGATTTCAAGAGAACTAACTTTTAACGACGAAAGATGAAATTTTTCACAAAAGATGAGTTTTCAATCCAAGAAGACGAATTTTGTATCCAGAAAGACGAATTTTCATCAAAAAAGTTGAGTTTTCTATGGAAAAAGATGAGTTTCTGACAAAATTGTTGAATATTAAAAAATCTAATTAAATTTTTAACCAAAAGAGAATAATTTTGAACCAAAAATATATTAGTAGACTTTTCAAATAAAAAGAAAACAAAAAAAGATGACTTCTTAAGAAAATAGTGGAATTTTTAGTAAAATGAATCATTTTTCAACTCAATAATAGTATTTTTAACCGAAAAAGATGAATTCTAAATCACAAACATAATAGTAGACTTTTAATTTAAAAGAATTCACTTCTCTAAAAAAGGCGTCTTTTCTAGCAAAAGATGAATTTTCAATTTAAAGGGATGACTTTTTTATCCGAAAAGACGAAAGTTGAACAAAACAATTGAATTTTCGACAAAAAATTGCTTTTTAACAAAATAATTCAATTTCTAACAAAGTAGTTGAATATTCAACTTGCAAGGATAAATTTTAAACCAAATGATCTACCAAGAAAGATGAATTTTCCATCCAAAAGGACGAATTTTCTATCCAAAATAGTTGAATTTTTGCCCTAGAAAGATCACTTCATGGCAAAATAGTTAAATTTTGGAAAAAATTAAATTTTCAACTGAATGGTAGTATTCTTATGTGTAAAAAATTAATTCTGAACCAGAAACATAACAGTAGACTTTTCAATTCAAAAGAATTCACTTTACAAAAAAAGGCGTCATTTCTAACTAAAGATGAATTTTCAATTTAAAGAGACGACTTTTTACCCGAAAAGATGAAAGTTAAATAAAACGGTTGAATTTTCAACCTGAAAATAGCCTTTCAACAAAATAATATAATTTCTAATAAAATAGTTGAATAGTCAACTTGCAACGATAAATTTTCAACCAAATGGTCTACCAAGAAAAATGAATTTTCCACCCAAAAGGACAAATTTTCTATCCAAAATAGTCAAGTTTTTCCCCTAGAAAGATGACTTTATGACACAATAGTTAAATTTTCAAAAAATAATTAAATTTTCAATCCAAAAGAGATGAATTTAAGCCAAACATATAATTGTAGACTTGGTAATCAAATGGAATGAACTTTCAACCAAGAATAGTAGATTCCTCTTATTAGGTTCTATTGATTCAGATCGCAGTCAAGCCAAAAAGGCCAGAAAAAGGAGAAGTTTTTTAAAAATAAAGGAAATGAGACGGATTCCTTAAAAAAGGGGAAAGCAGAAAAATAGGAAAAAGAGTGAAAACTTTGCCTACATTTTTCTAGTTTGGTGAAATTTTTCCTTTTGTGAAAAGGAAATCAAAAGTTGAATTAGAGGGAACAAAGTAATAATTAATGTATAAAATTCCTGAGAATGAAACAAGAATACAACGATCAAATTTGGACAAACACCATAAATGCATGAATGCTCATAAAGGCAATATTACAGTTTGCATGAAAAAATCAGATTATATTAGGGATATGGAAGATTTACACTCCAATCGTGATAACGTTGATTTATTGGGTGAAAATCCGTTAAAACAATTAAGAAGAGAAATTTCAGGATTCTAGACAATTCAAGACAAAAAGGACTTTTAGGAAAAGATATAAGATGGACTGATACAAATACCGTAGATACAGTTCTTGCAAGATGTGACAGTTTCAGAAAAATTCATAAGGAAGGCTATCCTTTGAGAATCGTTATTTGGAAGAAATAATGTTTTACCTAAAAAAAAATATTTTTCTTGGATAACAAATTTCGAGATTTTTCTTTACACCGTAATTTTTGCAATAGACAATTGAAACATAAGTTAAAGAATTTCAAACACTCAATGTTGAATTTACTGATCAAGGATGTTTCAAATCATGTTAATTTTTTAAAAGTAAAAATTTCCAGAATTAGAAGTG
>JAABKJ010001586.1:0-30238 GCA_011634705.1 Andricus grossulariae
TATAAGAGACAGCCGCTTACCAATACTCACCCACTTCCTAAAACTCATTGCTTACCAATACTCACCTGCTTACTCATACTCACCCGCTCACTCATGCTTAAAGCTTACCAATACTCACCAGCTTACCAATACTAACCTGCTTACCAATTCTCACCGCTTACCAGTGCTCACCTGCTTACACATACTCACCTGCTTACCAATACTCACCGCTTGCCAATACTCACCCGCTTACCAATACTCACCGCTTGCCAGTGCTCACCCGCTCACAAATACTCACCCGCTTACTAATACTCACCTGCTTATCAATACTCACCCGCTTACTCATACTCACCCGTTTACCCATACTCACAGCTTACCAATACTCACCCGCTTATCAATACTCACTGCTTACCAATACTCAACCGCTCACAAATACTCACCCGCTTACTAATACTCACCTGCTTATCAATACTCACCCGCTTACTCATACTCATATTTTTAACCCAAAGATATGAATTTTCATAAAAAATGTCAATTTTCAACAAAATTGTTCAAATTCCAACCAAAGAGATACATTTTTAACTAAAATGATGAATCAAACAAATATTTTTTGGTCAAGATAACAAAAAAATCATCCAATTTCATCAATCTTCAATCAAAAAAGATTTATTTTCAAACAAATTTTTTAGAAGACAATTAAATTTTCAATCCGAAAAATTTAAGTCTCAACGAAAGATGTTGATATTCTAACAAACACAAAATGAACAAAAAAAAACCTTGTACCAAAGACATTTATAACAAAAAAAATCCAATTTTCTCAAAAAAAAAGAAAAATTCAACCAAAGAGATGAATTTTCAACTGGCCTGATGAATCTTCAACTGGACTAGTTAAATTTTCAGTAAAAAAAATTTTCAAAACAAAAAATTTTTCAGCTGGAGGTGAATTTCCAAGTAAAAATACAATTTTTCGACAAAAAAGATGAATTTTCAACTAAAATGATGAATTTTCAAACAAAAAAGACTACTCTTAAAAAAAAGATATTTTTTTTAAAATAGAAAAAAAATTAATCCTAATTGTTGAAATTCCTAACCAAAAGACTAATATTCTATAAACAGTTTTTTCAAAAATGTTTCAATTTTTGTCAATTTTTTAATTAAAGTGAGTTAAATAATGAATTAAAGTTAAGAAAATTAATTGTTAAAAAAATTTATTATTATTAATAATAATATTCAATTTCAATAATGCTAGAAAGTCGCGGTTTTTTTCTGTAATTTACAACTATTAATCTACTTTTCACTTGCAGTGAGTTAATAATGAATTCAATTTAACAAAAATAATTATTTGAAAAAATTATTATTGTTTATAACTAACTTCTTCTTTATTAATTTTTGGTTAGTAAATTCAACTATGTGGTTGAAAATTGAACTATTTTGTTGAAAATTGAACTATTGGGTTAAAATTTCAACTATTTTTTTGAAAATTTATTTTTTGGTTGAAGATTTATTTTTTGGTTGAATATTCACTATTTAAGTTGAAAATTAATTTCTTTACTAAAAATTTTACTACTTTGTTGAGAATTTAACTATGTGTTTGAAAATTTATTTTTTGGTTGAAGATTTGTTATTTTAGTTAAAAATTAATTTCTTTGCTTAAAAATTTAATTATTTTGTTGAAAATTCATTTATTGGGCTTAATATTCAACTATTTTGTTTAAAATTTATTTTTTGGTTGAAGATACATTATTTTAGTTAAAAATTAATTTATTTACTTAAAAATGTAACTATTTTGTTGAAAATTCAACTATTTGGTTGAAAATTCAACTATTTGGTTGGAAATTAATTTTTTGGTTGAAGATTCATTATTTCAGTTCAAAATCAATTTCTTTGCTTAAAAATGTAACTATTTTGTTGAAAATTCACTGAAAAATAAATAAATAAAATTTGAAAAAAAAAAAAAAAATTCGGAAAGAAAGAAGGAAACCACATCAATTTCAATAAAAAATCAAACTCGAATTTATTATTTAACGTCAAAAATTTTAATTTAACTGTCCAACAATTAGATTTGGAAAAGACACTCTTAATTACCTTAATTAATTTTTAAAAAAGAGGAAAAAGGAATAAAAAATAGACAAATTTTTGGTAGAAAATTAATTTTCTTGGTTAAAAATTAATTTTTTATTAAGAAAATTTAACTACTTGATTGAAAGTTGAACTCCTCTATTAGAAATTCATTTTTTTTTTGCTGTAGATTTATCATTTTAGTTAAAAATTCAATTTAGTCTAATTTTTTTTTAATTTAATATGAAAATAAATAAAAATGTTTTATTTTTAAAAGTGGTAAAATAATATAAATAATGATAAATAATAATAAAATAAAAACAAAGAATCCAACAATCAAACTTGGAGAACACATTCTTAAATTTATTCGTTAAACAAATTTTTATGAAAAAAAGGCAAGCAAATTAAATTCAGAATAATTGGAAATTTTTATTCTTTATTAAAGTCCAAAAATCAAATTTAACCATGATATTTTTGGAAATTAAAAAATAAAACGAAAAATCCAATAATAAAATTTCGGCAAAACACTGAATGTATTTATTTCACGAAAAAAAAAAATTTTAAAGAAAAAAGGCAACAAAATTACATTCCGAATAAATTAAAATTAAAAAATTTTTTTAATGTCCAAAATTTAAATTTAACTACGAAATTCTTGAAAATTAAAAAACAAAACCTAGAATCCAACAATCTATATAGAAAACACTCTGAAATGTATTAATTGAAATAAAAATAAAAAAAAAAAGAAGGCAACCAAATTAAATTTAGAATGAATCAAAATTTGAAATCTTTTTTAAAGTTTCTGATTCAAATTTAACTATTCAACACTCAAATTTGGAAAACACATTCTTACATGTATTTATTTAAACAAAACAAAAAATTTAAAAGAAAAAGAAAAAAGGCAACCAAATTAAATTCAGAATAAATCAAAATTTGACATTTCTTTGACATTTTTTCGAGATTCAAATTTAACTACGAAATTCTTGAAAAATGAAAAAGAGCACATTCCTAAATTTATTCTTGAAAAAAAAAGTATTGTTAATAACATTTCCTATAAACAAATGTCTCAATCTGCCGTTTTCCCGCAGAAAATTTTTTTTCTCTCTAATTATCATTGAAATTACCTAAGTTGTGATAATTTTGAATACAATTTATTTTAAATCAATTTTTATAATTGTTATAAACATTTTTGTAAATAAAAACATAAATTTATTCTTTTTAAATTAAAAAAGCCATTTTTTCACTGAAATAATTTGAAAATAATTTTATAGTAATTTTAAAGCTGGATATAAAGCAACAATAAAAATTTTCTTAAATTTTAATAACAATTTCTATAAACAAATATATCAATCTGTTATTTCCTTGTAAAAAAAAAACATTTTTGTTAAATTATTGTTGAATTTATCATATTTTTGATACATAACAAATCATTCAACAATTTATTTATATGATTATTAAAAGCAGTTTTCTTAACAAAAACTTAGATTTATCAACTCTTTATTTGTTTATAATAGTGTTATTAAAAATTAAGAAATTTATTTTTTAATGTCTCGTATCCAGTTTTAAAATCACTATAAACTTATTATCGGATAATTTTAGTGAAAACAGCTTTTTTATGTTAAGAAATAATAAACCTAAGTTATTTTTATAAAAATGTTTATAACATTTCAGTTTTTAATAATATAATAATGGATCAATTTTTTTGTTTAATTATCACAAATAAGGTCATACCATCAATAATTAGAAAAAGAAAAAAAATATCACGTGAAAATAGCCGATTCAGACATTTGTTTATAGAAATTGTTATTAACAATATATATTGTTTATTCTTGGTAAATGTTGAAGTTTAAAAATTCCTTTAAAGAAAATTTTGAATCAGTCTTGGTCATAAAAATCAATCTTACTGTGAAAAATACTAAACAAGTGAGAATTTGTTTATAATAATGTTTATAACTATAGTAAATGTTAACTTATGTTAATTTTCCGTTAGAAATTATGACTCATGAAAAATCTTATAAATTAGATTCGAGTCAAAATACAATTTTTTTAATAAGAAAAAGACACATTTCGTAATTTGTTTATAAAATGAGATGAAAATTTGTGAAACAAAATGCACAATTATTCCATTGTTTAAACAATTTATTATTGATAAAAAAATTTTATCTTAAATTATCCTACAAAGCTACGGTTTTTTTCTTTATTCTTTGTAACTTGTTCGGTTAGTTAGTTATACGAAAATGAAAATCAACAAACATTAAAAACTGTAATTGTTTAAACAATTTCCTATTGTCTATTATATATTTTTTTCTGAGAATTAATCTAGAAAGTTGCGGTTTTTTCTCAATTAAAAAAAAAATTTCAGCTCTTCAGCTTTACAGAAATAATAATCAAGAAACGTAAATAATCGTAATTGTTTAAACAATTTCCTATTGTCTATTATATATTTTTTCTGAGAATTAATCTAGAAAGTTGGGATTTTTTCTCAATTTAAAAAAAAATTTTCAGCTCTTCAGCTTTACAGAAATAATAATCAAGAAACCTAAATAATCGTAATTGTTTAAACAATTTCTTATTGCCTATTAGATTATATCTTTTTAAAATTTACCTACAGAGTTGCGATTTTTTCTCAATTTTTTAACTTTTGCTCGACTCCTTGTTTATATAGAAATTATAATAACCAAAAATTAACAGCTTCAATTGTTTAAACAATTTATGATTCTCTTATATTATCTTTTTTCAAAATTAACCAACAAAGTTGCGATTTTTTTTCAATTTTTTAACTTTTTCTTGACTATTTATTTGTACAGAAATTATAATAACCAAACTTTAACAATTTTAATTGTTTAAACAATTTCTTATTGTTTATTGTATTCTATTTTTTTATAATTAACCTACGAAGATGCAGTTTTTTATCAATTTCTCAATTTTTTCGGCTCTTTAGTTATACAAAGTGGATAACTAAAAAACAATAACAACCATAATTGTTTAAACAATTTATTATTGTCTTATATTATCTTTTTTCAAAATTAACCAACAAAGTTGCGATTTTTTCTCAATTTTTTAACTTTTTCTCGACTATTTATTTGTACAGAAATTATAATAACCAAAATTTGAAAATCGTAATTGTTTAAACAATTTGTTATTGTTTATTTTATTATATTTTTTCATTATTAACCTACGAAGATGCTGTTTTTTATCAATTTTCAAACCTTTTTATATATATTTAGTCATAAAGAAATGATGATAAGCTAACAATAACAATTGTAATTGTTTAAACAATTTCTTATGGTTTATTCTATTAACTTTTATAATAATTAACCTACGAAGTTGCAGTTTCAAATTAATTTTGGAACTTTTCTTTGGCTCTTAAGTTATAAAGAAGTGAAAAAAAACATTAACAATAATATTTGTTTAAACAAATTCTTATTGTCTCTTATATTATTTTTTTTTAAATTAACCTACAAAGTTGCGATTTTTTCTCAATTTTTTAACTTTTCTTCGACTCCTTATTTATACAGAAATCATCATAACAAAATATCAACAATTATAATTGTTTAAACAATTTTTTATTGTCTATTGTATATTTTTTCATTGTTAACCTACGAAGATGTAGTTTTTCAATCAATTTTTCTACCTTTTTTTGGCTATTTCTTCATACAGAAATGATAATAACATAAAATTTACAATTATAATTGTTTAAACAATTTCTTATTGTCTCTTATATTATATTTTTTCAAAATTAACCAATAAAGTTGTGATTTTTTCTCAATTTTTCAACTTTTCCTCCACTATTTATTTTTACAGAAATTATAATAACCAGAAATTAACAATCGTAATTGTTTAATCAATTTCTTATTGTTTATTGTATTATATTTCTTATCATTAACCTACGAATATGCAGTTTTTTCTCAATTTTTCAACCTTTTTTCATCTATTTAGTTATACAGAAATAATAATAATGTAACGATAACAATTATAATTGTTTAAACAATTTATTATGGTTTATTATATTATATTTTATTATAATTGACCTACCAAGTTGCAGTTTGAAATTAATTTTTGAACTTTTTTTTTGGCTTTCAAGTTATAAAGCAATGATAAAAAACATTAGCAATAATATTTGTTTAAACAATTTCTTATTGTCTCTTATATAATATTTTTTTAAAATTAGCCTACAAAGTTGCGATTTTTCTTAAATTTTTCCAATTTTATTCGACTCCTTATTTTGTATAGAAATGATCATAACCAAAAATTAACAATAATAATTGTTTAAACAATTTCTTATTGTCTATTGTATATTTTTTCATTATTCACCTACGAAGTTGTAGTTTTTTTATTATTTTTTAATTTTCATTCGCCTCTTTAATCATACAGAAATAATAATAAACAAAAATTACCAACTATAATTGTTTAAACAATTCCTTATTGTCTATTATATTATCTTTTTTCATAATTTATCTACAAAGATGCAGTTTTTCATCGATTTTTCATTTTTTTTTGTTCTTTTATTATACAGAAGTGATAAATTAAAAATTATAACAACCATAATTGTTTAAACAATTTCTCATTGTCTCTTATATTATCTTTTTTCCAAATTAACCAACAAAGTTGCGATTTTTTCTCAATTTTTCAACTTTCCCTCGTCTTCTTATTTATACAGAAATTATAATAACCAAACTTTTACAACCATAATTGTTTAAACAATTTCTTATTGTCTATTGAATATTTTTTCATTGCTAATCTACGAAGATGTAGTTTTTTATGGATTTTTCAATCTTTTTTCCTCCATTTAGTAATACAGAAATGATAATAATCTGACAATAACAATCATAATTGTTTAAACAATTTCTTATGCTTTATTATATTATTTTTTATTATAACTAATCTAAGAAGTTGCAGTTTCAAATTAATTTTTGAACTTTTCTTTGTCTTTCCATTTATGAAGAAGTAATAAAATAACATTAACAATTATATTTGTTTAAACAATTCCTTATTCTCTCTTATATTATTTTTTTCAAAATTAACCTAGAAAGTTACGATTTTTTCTCAATTTTTTAACTTCTCTTCAATTCCTTATTTATACAGAAATTATAATAACCAAAGATTGAGAATGATAATTGTTTAAACAATTTCTCATTGCCTATCGTATTTTTTTTCATAATTATCCTACGAAGATGCAGTTTTTTTATCAATTTTTAAATTTTTTTTCAGCTCCTCACTTATACAGAAATGACAATTAACCAAAACTTAATAATCATAATTGTTTAAACAATTTTTTATGATTCATTATATCATATTTTTTTATAAATAACCAAAAAAGTTGCAGTTTTTTTCAATTTTCTAACTTTTCTTCGGCTCTTTAGCTTCACATAAATAATAATCAACAAACGTAATTAATCGTAATTGTTTAAACAATTTCAACAAAATCAAATTCAGAATAATTCAAAATTTTAATTTTATATTAACGTCCTACGTTATATTCAGAATAAATAAAAATTTGAAATCTTTTTCAACGTCCAACATTATATTTAAATCTGCAATTATCCAATTTGGACAAAAATTAATTTATTTAAAAAAAAAGATAAATGAAAAAAGAGGAAAGAAAAAAAAGGCAACAAAATTAAATTCAGAATAATTAAAAATTTTAATTCTTCATTAACGTCCAACATTTAAATTTAATTCTGAAATTTTTGGAAATTGAAAAGGAAGACCAAGAATCCAAAAATTGACTCTTAAATGTCTTAATTAAATTTTTTTTAAATAAAATAAAAAAAAGGCAACCAAATTAAATTCAGAATAAATCAAAATTTGAAATCATCCGTTTGACATTTAAATTTAACTAAAAAATTTTTGGTAATTAAAAGAAGTAAGAATCTAACGAATAAATTTAAACAACTCACCCCTAAATTACTGCCCTAACCCCCCCCCCCTTTTTTCATTTTTTTTTAAATATATATAAAGGCATTCAAAAGTCTAGTCCAAATTTGAAGTTTGCTTTTCTTTTAATTTCCAAGAATTTTTGTATTTAAATTAAATTTAAATTCCTGGTGCCTCGTCTGACTCAATCCATACTTGCTCTACTTGCTCCTGAAATAGAGACCCAAATTCATAATAAAACAAGGATAATCGATTTCTCATCTCATCTCTTTCTTTATTCCGTATATTTTTTATGATCTCAATCATGATCGATTGCACCAATCACGTAATTCGATTTAAACTCGCCAAGGGAAATCTAGAAAGTCGAGAGAACTTTGCCCTTCCCAAGAATAATTATTTCCTTTTTTCATTTTTTTTTTATCTCATTTTCTCCATTTTTTTTCAATCCTTTCCTCGTGATCGCGATATTAATTAATCGGCCATAATCTGACGAAAAAAAAAAATGCAGGCGAACAGTTTGCACGCTATTCAATCGTTATATGGACTCAAGTCACACATACGTAATTTTCTTATAGTGGAAAATTTATTGCTGAAATTACCTGCAATTAGATCGATTTTATTTTTCAGAGCCCTTCAGATCGAGCTTTAAATAAATTTTGTAAAGCTAAAATTGTTAACAATTCAACTAGTATTAAATAATTTTTAAAATTTTTGAAAATTAATATTGAAATACTCAAATTTTAAATTAAAATTTTTTTTCTCAATATATTTTAAACAAAAAATCGAGTCAGACTGAACGAGATGCGCGTATCAAATTAAATTAAATAATGATATATTCGATTTCAATTTCATGTTTCTAAATGGAAATCCAATATCACACAATTTTTTATATTTTTACATCGTCCATGATTTCGGGTTTGAATTTCAATTAATTTGTACTTTTTATTCTCTATTTTTATCTTTTTTAGAATTGACCTACGTAGTTGCGGTTTTTTCTGAATTTTCAAACTTTTATTTTGCCCTTTGGTTATAAAAAAATATGCAATGATGCTTATTTGTTATTATTTTTTCATAATTAGAGAGTCGAAGAAAAGTTGAAAATTTGAGAAAAAATCGCAACTTTGTAGGTCAATTTTGGAAAAAGATAACATAATAGACACTAAAAAATTGTTTAAACAATTTTTTGCTTATTTTTCTTGATTATTATTTCTGTGATGCTAAAGAGCTGAAGAAAAGTTAAAAAATTGAAAAACTGCAACTTCATTGGTTATTTATGAAAAAATGTAATATAATAAATAATAAGGAATTGTTTAAACAATTATGATTATTAAGTTTTGGTTTATTATCATTTCTGTATAACTATAGAGTAAAAAAAGTTGAAAAATTTATAAAAAAGTGCATCTTCGTAGCTTAATTATGAAAAATATAATACAATAAACAATAAGAAATTGTTTAAACAATTATAGTTTATAATTTCTGTTTATTATCATTTCTGTATAAATAATAAATCCAAAAAAAGTTGTAAAATTTATGAAAAATCGCAACTTTGGCGGTTAATTTTGAAAAACGATAATATAAGAGACAATAAGAAATTGTTTAAACAATGATAGTTTATCATTTTTGTTCATTATCATTTCTGTACAAATAAGGATTCGAAGAACAGTTGAAAAATTGAGAAAAACTCGTAACTTTTTACATTAAATTTTGAAAAAAGATAATATAAGAGACAAGAAGAAATTGTTTAAACAAATATAATTGTTAATGTTTTTTCATCTCTCCTTTATAACTTAAAATCCAAAGAAAAGTTCAAAAATTAATTTGAAACTGCAAGTTCGTAGATTAGTTATGATAAAAGATAATAAAACAAACCATAAGAAATTGTTTAAACAATTATAATTGTTAATATCAGGTTATTATCATTTATGTATAACTAAATAGCTGAAAAATGGTTGAAAAATTGATAAAAAACTGCATTTTTGTAGGGTAACCATGAAAAAATATACAATAAACAATATAAAATTGTTTAAACAATTATGGTTGTTAATGTTTTTTATTTATCACTTATGTATAACGGAAGAGCCGAACAAATTAAAAAATTGATAAAAAAACTGCATCTTCGTTGATAAATTATGAAAAAATATACAATAGACAATAATATATTGTTTAAACAATTATTATTGTTAATTTTTGGTTATGATCATTTCTATACAAAATAAGAAGTCGAAGAAAATTTGAAAAATTGAAGAAAAGTCGCAACTTTGTAGGTTAATTTTGAAAAAAAAATAATATAAGAGACAATAAGAAATTGTTTAAACAATTATGGTTGTTAATGTTTTTCAGATATCACCACTGTATAATAAAAGAGCCGAAAAAATTAAAAAATGTATAAAAAAACTGCATCTTCGTAGATAAATTATGAGAAAATATACAATAGACAATAAGAAATTGTTTAAACAATTATGATTGTCAATCTTTCGTTATTATAATTTCTGTAAAAATAAATAATCGAGGAAAAGTTAAAAAAATGTTGAAAAATGGCAACTTTGTAGGTTAATTTAAAAAAAAGATGATATAAGAGACAATGAGAAATTGTTTAAACAATTATGATTGTTAATGTTTTTTAGTTATCACTTCTGTATAACAAAAGAGCCGTAAAAATTGAAAAATTGATAAAAAAAACTGCATCTTCGTATATGAATTATGAAAAAATATACAATAGACAATAGAAAATTGTTTAAACAATTATTGTTGTTAATTTTTGGTGATGGTTATTTCTATAAAAAATAAGGAGTCGAAAAAATGTAACAAAATTGAAAAAAGTCGCAACTTTGTAGGTTATTTAAAAAAAATATAATATAAGACAATAAGAAATTGTTTAAACAATTATAATTGTTAATGTTTTTTTATCACTTCTTTATAACTTGAGAGCCAAACAAAATTTCAAAAATTAATTTGAAACTGCAACTTCGTAGGGTTATTATGATAAAATATAATATAATAAACCATTAGAAATTGTTCAAACAATAATAATTGTTATTGTTAGATTATTATCATTCCTGTATAACTAAATAGACGAAAAAAAAATTTTTAATTGATAAAAAACTGCATCTTCGTAGGTTAATAATGAAAAAATATAATATAATAAATAATAAGAAATTGTTTAAACAATCATGATTGTTAAATTATAGTTATTATAATTTTTGTATGAATAAATAGTCGAGGAAAAGTTAAAAAATTGAGAAAAAATCACAACTCTCTAGGTTAATTTTGAAAAAAGATATAAGAGACAATAAGAAATTGTTTAAACAATTATATTTGTTAATTTTAGGTTATTATCATTTCTGTATAGCAAAAGGGCTGGAAAAAATTAAAAATTGATAAAAAAACTGCATCTTCGAAGGTAATTATAAACAAATATAATACATAGACAATAAGAAATTGTTTAAACAATTACGATTGTCAAAGTTTGGTGATTAGAATTTCTGTACAAATAAATAGTCAAGAAAAAGTTTTGAAAAAATCGCAATTTTGTTGATTAATTTTGAAGAAAGATAATATAAGAGAATAATAAATTGTTTAAACAATTATGGTTGTTAATCCTTGGTTATTATTGTTTCTGTATAAATAAAGATTCGAAGAAAAGTTGAAAAAATTGAGAAAAAATCGCAACTTTGTTGGGTAATTTTGAAAAAAGATAATATAAGAGACAATAAGAAATTATTTAAACAATTATGGTTGTTATTATTTTTAGTTATCACTTCTGTATAACAAAAGAGCCCAAAAATGTAAAAATTTGATAAAAAAACTACATCTTCGTAGATAAATTATGAAAAAAGATAATAGAATAGACAATAAGAAATTGTTTAAACAATTACGATTGTTAAAGTTTGGTTATTATAATTTCTGTCGAAATAAATAGTTGAGGAAAAACTAAAAAATTGAGAAAAAATCGCAACTTTGTTGGTTAATTTTGAAAAAAGATAGTATATGAGAATAAGAAATTGTTTAAACAATTATGGTTGGTTATTTTCGGTTATTATAATTTCTGTAAAAATAAGGAGTCGAAGAAAAGTTAACAAATTGAGGAAAAATCGCAACTTTGCAGATTAATTTTGAAAAAGGATAATATAAGAGACAATAAGGAATTGTTTAAACAATAGTGGTTGTTCATATTTTTTAGTTATCACTTCTATATAACAAAAGAGCCGAAAAATTGAAAAATTGATCAAAAACTGCATCTTCGTAGATAAATTATGAAAAAAGATAATAGAATAGATAACAAGAAATTGTTTAAACAATTACGATTGTTAAAGTTTGGTTATTATAATTTCTGTGAAGCTAGAGAGCCAAAGAAAAGTTAAAAATTGAGCAAAGACCGCAACTTTCTAGATTAATTCTCAGAAAAAATTATATAATAGACAATAGGAAATTGTTTAAACAATTATGGTTGTTCATGTTTTTTAGTTATCAGTTTTCTGTAACTAATGGGTTAAAGAAAATTTAAAAAAATAATTTAAAAACTGCAACTTTGTTGGTTACTTAAGAAAAAAGATAATATAATAAACCATAAGAAATTGTTTAAACCATTATAATTGTTAATTTCATGTTATTATCATTTTTGTATAACTAAATAATAGAAAAATGGTTGGAAAATTAATTTTAAAAACTGCATATTCGTACGTTAATTATGAAAAAATATAATACAATAGTCAATCAGAAATTGTTTAAACAATTGTGATTGTTAATCTTTTGTTATTACAAAAGAGCCAAAAATTTTTTAAAATTTAATAAAAAAACTGCATCTTCGTAAGTTAACCATGAAAAAATATACAATAGACAATAAGAAATTGTTTAAACAATTATGATTGTTAATTTTTGGTTATTATAATTTCTGTATAAAAAAACAGCTGAATAAATTGGAAAATTGATAAAAAACTGCATCTTCGTAGGTTAATTATGAAAACAGATAACCTAATAAACAATAAGTAATTGTTTAAACAATTGCGATTATTTATGTTTGTTGATTATCATGTCTGTCTGACTAAAGAGGCGAAGAAAAGTTGAAAAATTGATAAAAAACTGCATATTCGTAGGTTAATTATGAAAAGATATAATACAATAGACAATCAGAAATTGTTTGAACAATTACGATTGTAAATTTTTGGTTATTATCATTTCTGTACAAATAAATAATCGATAAACAGTTCAAACATGGAGAAAAAATCGCAACTTTGTTGCTTAATTTTGAAAAAAGATGATATAACAGAATAATAAATTGTTTAAACAATTATGGTTGTTATTGTTTTTGTTTATCACCTCTGTACAACTAATGGGTTAAGAAAAAGTGGAAAAAATAATAAAAAACGGCTAATTCGTTGGTTAATTATGAAAAAGGATAATATAATAAACCATAAAAAATTGTTTAAACAATTATAGTTGTTAATTTTTGGTTATTATAATTTCTGTACAAACAAAAAATCGAAGAAAAGTTAAAAATTGAGAAAAAATCTCAACTTTCTAGATTAATTCTCAGAAAAAATTATATAACAGACAATAGGAAATTGTTTAAACAATTACAGTTGGTAATGTTTTTTTATTTTCATTTTCGTATAACTAACTAACTGAAGAAGTTAAAAAGAATAAAGAAAAAAACCGTAGCTTTGTAGGATAATTTAGGAAAAGATTTTTTTATCAATAACAAATTGTTTAAACAATGGAAAAATTGTGCTTTTTCAAAATTAAATCAGACTTATCATTGTTGCGATAAAATTTTTTTAGAGTGACATCATTGTTCACTATCTCAATTTGTCTTCATCAGAAAAGACGTGCGTGATCCAAAAGTGTCGTACAGCAATCAAGTTTATGAGAACGTCTGTCATAAAATGGAATAATGTTTCCAGTTAGAGAAAAGCTTTCATCGACCTAGCTTTTCTGAACAAAATTAGAACACTGAAAGTGTGAAATGTCCTCACCTCGATAAAATTTCCCCTCACTTCACTTCCCCTACTTCCCCTACTTCCCCTTCCTTCCCCTAATATTAATCCCCTTATATTCCCATCCACTGACCCCTTCCCCTACTTTTCCCTCCTCTACGGCACCTCTCCTCACTTCCCCTACTTCTCCCTCCTCTACGGCACCTCTCCTCACTTCCCCTACTTCTCCCTCCTCTACGGCAGTTCTCCTCACTTCCCTTCTACAAATACCCTTCTCTCACCGTTCTTCTACTCCACTCATTTCCACTCCCCTCGCTTTCCCTCATTTGACCTACTTTCCCTTAAGGCCTAATTTTCTACTCCTTACTCCTCCTCCTTCTTCTCTCTTCTCCTACTATTCCTTCCATGACTTCCTCCTGCTTCTTTTCCCTCCTCTACTTACCTTCTCTTAATTATCCATATTACATCTCCCCTCCGCAACCTTTCTTCGACTTCGTTTCTATGTCCCCACTTCTACTCTCCTCGCCAGTCGTTACCTTACCCATATCCTCTCACTTCCAATATTATACCTTCCCTTCCTTTCTCTGATATTTATCCTTTTACTTTCCTGTTTCCTTACTCCTCTTTCCTCTGCTACCCCTCTATTGACTTCCCCTACATCAACTTTCCTCTCTTCTCTTTACCATACTTTCCATATACTCACTTCCACATTTCACACTTTCACTCACTTTACCACTTGCCCTTAGCCCCTAATTTTCCGCCACACACTGCACCTACTTCTCTGTTTCTCTACTATTACGTTTCTTGCTTCCTCTTCTCCCTAATTCTCCCTCCTCTACTTCAGTTCTCCTCATTTTCTATACTAACACTACCATCCCTTCTGCTCAACATCCTTTCCCTTCCCCCTCTTCTGAATACCACGCTTCTCCTCACTTTACCTACCCTCCCTCGCTTCTCCCACTATACCTCCCCTCACTTGTTCTTACCCTCCTGCATTCCCTCCCCTCACTTTCCACTCACCTTTTTTCCTCTGATATTCCGTCCTTTACTTTCCGCTTCTCCTACTTCTCTCTCTTCTACTGCCCCTTTTGACTAAGTGAATGAATTAATGGAAGGAAGTGATTTGAACAACTTAAGTAGCGTCTTAATTCTCTACAAAACTCTTCTCTTGAAGCGCGGCGCCTACTTTGACTACTTTCTAAAATGCTTACATTAGACACACCATTACTTGTTCTTCTTTGTTCTCATTTTCCCTCACTTCTCTTACTTCCTATCCCCTCAGTACCCCTACTTTTCCTTCCCTAATTTCCCCTTACTTTCCCTACTCCCCCTTCATTTTTCCTAATTTTCCCTATTTCTTTCCCCCTTATTTCACCTTATTTGTTATCACTTCTACTACTCCCCCTCCCCTTATTTCTCCCACATCACCCCAATTTTCGACACTTTCCCTTCCCTCATCTCCCTTACTTCACCTTATCCACTCTTCTTATTTCCCCTGCTTCCAATTTCCTTATTCACCATACTTTTCCTTTCCTTATTTCCTTTCGCTTCCCCTACTCCCCTTTACTTATTTACCATCACTCTCCCTCCCCTCACTTCTCCTACTTTCCCTCATCTTATTTCCCCTAATTTCCATACTTCACCTTAACGAATTTTTTCTCTCTTCCGCCACTTCCCCTAACCTTATTTCCCCTACTCCCCTTCATTTTTCCTGACTTATCCTACTCAACCTCCCCTCATTTTCTCTATTTTACTCTCTCTCTATTTCCTCTCACTTCCTCTACTTCCTCTCCACTCATTTTCCATTACTTACATTTCCCTCAGTTCTACGACTATCTTTCCACTTTTTTCTCCTCATTACCCCTAATTTTCTTCTATTTATTTCCCCTCACTGACCCTCTTCTCATTTATCCTACTTTCCTCCCCCTTATTTACCCTCACTTCCCTTACTTCGCTTCCCCCTATTCTCCCTATTTCACATGATCCACTTGTCTTACTTGCTCAACTTCCCCTTTCCTTGTTTTCCCTATTTTCCCTCTCGTAATTTCCCCTGAGTTTCCCTTCTTCCCCTCCCCTTATTTCCCCTAATTTTCATACCTTTCTCACATTATTTTCCCTTACTCCTCGTACTTACTCTTCTCTCTCTTTCTTCTACTTTCCTTCCCCTCATTTCCCCTTACTTTCCCTATTTCCTTCAATTTACCCTCAATTCTCCCACCTACTTTCATTCCCCCAACTCCCCCTCCCCTTGTTTCCCCTACCTTATCTACTCCACTCTCCTCGTTTCCCCTACTTCTCCTTCATTTATTTTTTCTTTCCCTCTCCTAATTTCCCCTAATTTCCTCACTTTCCTCACATTATTTTCCCTCAAACCCCCTACTTACTCTTCTCTCTCTTTCCTCTACTTTCCTTTCCCTTATTTCCCCTCACTTCCTCTACTCCCTTCGATTTCCCCTTATTTGCTCTAATTCCATACTTTTCTCACATTATTTTTCCTCGCTCCCGCTACTTACTCTCCCCTCTCTTTCCTCCACTTTCCTTTCCCTCACTTACCTTATTTCCTTTAATTTCCCCTAAATTTTCCTACTTCCTTTAATTTCCTTAACATCCCCTTCCCTCATTTTCCCTAATTCATATAATTCACTCCCCTTATTTCCCCTATTTCCCTTCTATTCCCTTTTTTCACTTCCCTTCCCCTCATTTCTCCTACTTTTCCTCTATTCAGTTCCCTTACTCACCCTCTCCTCATTTACCCTACTTTCCTTCCCCTCATTTACCCTCACTTCCCTTACTTTGCCTTCCCCCCCCTCATTTTCCCTATTTCACATGATCCCCTCTTCTTACTTGCCCAACTTCCCCTCCCCTTGTTTTCCCAATTTTTCCTTTTGTAACTTCCCCTCACTTCCCCTTCTTCCCCTCCCCTTATTTCCCCTAATTTCCCAAAATTTCTCACAATATGTTTCCTTACTCACCCTACTTACTCTCCCCTCTCTTTCCTCTACTTTCCTTCCCCTCACTACCCCTACTTCCTTAACTTTCCCCTCAATTCTCCTACTTCCTTTCATTTCCCTAAATTTCCCTCCCCTTATTTCCCCTACTTCATCTCATCTACTCCCCTAATTTCCCCTACTTCCCCAGCATTCATTTTTTTTGTACTTCCCCTCTCATAATTTCCCCTACTTTTCCTCCCCTTCAAGATACCTAACCTCAACTATAAGGGTTTCCGCCTGGGGCTAAGAAACTCTAAAAAAACATTCTTATTTCAAATTAGAATATTTTATTAAAATTAATTGCATTGATATTAATTCAAATTTATAAACAGGTTATATTTTTTTTATTCAGAAGAATTTCGTAGTTAAGTTGTTACATTCAGTAATTTATAAAAACCTTGACAAAATATTAGTAATTGTTGATAAAAAAAAGTATAATACTCATTTCCAATTAGAACGTGTGCTTAAAATTGGTTTTTAAAATTAACAATAATTACAATTTCCATAGGGGAATCATAATGATATTAATTTAAATTTTTAGTTTAAATTTAAACGTGAAATCATCTAGGAGAGATAATTTCGACGTAATTATACCGAGTTAATTATAATTCATATCATGAATTTTCGACGATCGACGAGGGAAACATAAATTAATTATGGTAATGGAATCATAATTTGCAATTAATTTTGTCGTTCAATTTTATTGCAAAATATATTAAAAACGAATTAAACAGGTTCTTTAATAATAGAGCAATAATGTGTTATTCAATTTCTGGCTATTATGAAAATAATAACTGATAATAAATTATTAACAAATTAATTGTCATTTTCGGTATAGAAGAATTCGGTATTTTGAGGTCTATACCAAGTTTCTTTATTATAAATTATCAGTTAGCTTGTATTTATTCAAGAGTAATTAAATTAAATTTTAATTGTTAGATAACGAGTTATTTATTGATCGGGGTCGCGGCAGAATTTTTACAAGGGCATTTGCGAGGATATTAAATTTCCCATTTATAAACATTTATTTTTATATTCGTTTTTCACTTTCAATTCTCTTCTAATTTTGAAAAAACGTTCAGCTTTAAAGATTTCAAAATATGTCGAAAAAGAGTCTGGAAGATTTAAATACACTTTTTTAATTTTGAAAGATTAAAAAATAATTGGAATCTTGAGAAAATAAAAAAACAATTAAACTTATATCCCCTCACTTCCCCAGCTTTCACTCCACTTATTTCCCCTACTTCCTTTAATCCACCCTCATTATTTCTCCTACTTACTCTCCCCTCATTTACCCCTTATTTCCTCTTCTTTCCTTTCCCTCATTTCTCCTTACTTCCCCTCTCCTCTGTATTTCCCCTACTTCCCCTTCCTTTATTTCCTCTCACTACCCCTCGACCAATTTTCATCACTTCCCCTACTTATATTTCTTAATTTTTCCTACTTACCCTCCCCTTATTTCCACTACTTTCATTTCCCTTAATGCCCCTCAATTCACCTACTTGCCTTCATTTCCCCGATCTTACGATACTTTCCCTCATCTTATTCCCCCTACATCACTTAATACACTTTTATTATTTCCCCTACTTCCCCTCTACACATTTCCCTTAATTCCCTTGCTTCATTTCCTCTCACTTCCCCTAGCTCCCCTTTCCTCATTTCTCCTACTTTCCTACCTATCATCGCCCCTCACTTTTCCTACTCTCCCTTTATTCTCTCTAACTTCCCCTCCTTATCCTCTCCTTATTTCCCCCACATTCTCTCCACTCATTTTCCCTAATTCCCTTCCTTCATTATCTCTTGCTTCCTCTAGCTCCCCTTCCCTCATTTCCCCTACCTTCCTTCCTATCATTTCCATCCACTTGTCCTACTTTCCGTTCATTTCCTCTAACTTCCCCTTCTTATCCTTCTTTTATTTCCCCTACTTCCCCTCCACTCAGTTTTCCTAGCTCCCTTCCTTCATTTCCTCTCACTTCCCCTAGCTCCCCTTTCCTCATTTCTCCTACTTTCCTTCCTATCATTTCCCCTCACTTCTCCTACTCTTCCTTCATTTCCCCTCACTTCCCCTTCTTATCCTCCTCTTATTTTCCATACTTCCCCTCCACTCATTTTCCACTCAAATCATGTCAAAAGATTTTCAAAAGTGTAGAAAAAAAACTGAAAGATTTTGAGGCAATTTCAGGAATAATTCGAATCACAATTTTACTTAGGGGTCATGACCTTTATTTGCAAAAAATATGAATAAAAAAAAAACACCGCCTGGCTCTCGAAATTTTGGCAAAAGATGGTAAGACTGGGAAAAATATATAAATTTCCGAATGGTAAAAATCGTATCAGAAAGTGATTTCAGTGTGGAAATATTTGATTAGCATTATTTTTTTTCTTTCAGGAGGAAAAGGATAGATAAACGAGAAATAAGAGGGTGGAGCGTAGTTTCTTATAGTCTACCTTTTATTACGGGGAAAGTACGTGCTCTGGTTCGATAATGTCTTTTGTAACTCTCCAAGATGGTAGGCTTGTTGTCTCTTTAATAGCCTCAAGGTACCTCGACTTAACCTTTTCCGCAGGATTATTTCTTACACCCTAGTTGACGATTTCCGCATAAGGGCAGTCGAAATAGAAGGTGGGTAAGGAATAAAAAAAAAGATTTTAAATACAAAACAAAAACACTGCCTAGGGTTCTAAGTGAATCAAAAACTCAAGGTGATTGTCGTGCCAAAAATCACATGTCTGAAAAAAGTTTTTTTTTTCGTTGATTTTAAGAATCAAAATAATATCACTGATGTGTAGGAATGTAGGGGGAAAGAGGAAACGAGGAAAGCTAAAGTAGGGGAAGTGTGGAATGAGAAAGCGAAAGGATATGAGGAGTGAGAGGGAAAAGGATGGATTGGGAAGTAGGGTGAAGGGGACATGAAGGGAGGTAGAGTAGGAGAAGTGAGTACATGTGTAGGTTGAGGAAGTAAGGGGATGTGAGAAGAGGGTAGCTATGTGTGGGAATGTAGTGGAAAAAGGAAATAATGTAGAAGTAGAGGAAGGAATGAAGTGAAAGCGGATGTAAAGAAAAAAGCAGGGATGTTAGATGATGTATGGAAAGCATAGAGAAGTAAGGCGAGGTAAAGTAATGGAAGTGTGAGGTGAAGAAACGAGAGGATATGAGGGGGAGTGGGATAGTAACTGGAAAGGGCAATGAGTGGAACTAAAGTTGACGAAGCGAGGGGATGAGTGCGGGGGAAAATGGTGGAGTGGAAAAGTAGGGTGAACGGGACATGAAGGGAGGTATAGTAGGAGAAGTGAGTAGAAGTGTAGGATAAGGAAGTAAGCGGATGTGAGAAGAGCGTAGCTATATGTGGGAATGTAGGGGGAAAGAGGAAATCAGGGTTAAGAAAAGTTAACAAGTGCGAAGAGGAGTTGTAATAGGAAAATTAATAGAGGTAGAAGTAGATGAGGTAGAAGCAGAGAAAGGGGTGGAGTGAAAGTGGAAGTAAAGAAAAAAGCAGAGATGTGAGAGGACGTATGTAAAGCATGGAGAAGTAAGGGGAGGTAAGGTAGGGGAAGACTGGGGTGAAGAAACGAGAGGATATGAGGAGGAGTGAGGAGTGGGATAGTAACTGGAAGGGGCAATGAGTGGAACTAAAGTTGACGAAGCGAGGGGATGAGTGCGAGGGAAAATGGTGTAGTGGAAAAGTAGGGTGAAGGGGACATGAAGGGAGCTAGAGTAGGAGAAGTGAGTAGAAGTCTAGGTTGAGGAAGTGAGGGGATGTGATAATAGGGTAGCTATTTGTGGTAATGTATGGGGAAAGAGGAAAGCAGGGGTGTCAAAGTAGGGGAAACGAGTGGGTGTGAGAAAAGGATAGTTATGGGTGTGAAAGTAGGTGAAGCGAGAAGATTCGAGGGTAGGGGAAGTGAGGTGTGGGAAAGTAGGGTTAAAGAAGAAATGAGTGTAGGAAAAGTAAGGGAGTAAGAGAAAAATAATGGAGGTAGAAGCAGACGATGCAGATGCAGAGGAAGGGATGGAGTAAAAGCAGAAAAAAAAGTGAGGAAGCGCGAGCATATAAGGGGAAATGAGGAGTGGATTAGTAACTGGAAGGGGCAATGATGGGAAGAAAAGTTTGAGAACCGAGGGGATGAGTAAGAGGGAAAAGATTTGAGCAGAAAAGTAGGGGAAAGGGGAAATGAAGGAAGGTAGAGTAGAAGAAGTGATTAGAAGTGTAAGTTTGGGAAGTAAGGGGATGAGGCAGAAGCAGAGGAAGGGGTGGACTTAAATCGGAAGTAAAGAAAAAAAGCAGGGATGTGAGAGGACGTATGGAAAGCGTGGAGAAGTAAGGGGAGGTAAAGTAGGGGAAGCGTGGTGTGAGAAAGCGAGAGAATATGAGGGGGAGTGAAGAGCGGGATAGAAATTTGAAGGGGCAGTGAGTGGAAGTAAAGTTAGAGAAGCGAGAAGATGAGTGAAGTGCAGTAGAAGTGCAGGTTGAGGAAGTGAGGGGATATGAGAAGAGGGTAGCTATGTGTGGAAATGTAGGGGGAAAGAGAAAAGCAGTGGTTTTAAAGTAGGCGAAGCGAGGGGATGTGAGGTCAGGGTAGTCATCGGTGTGAAGGTAGGTGAAGCGAGGAGATGTGAGGGTAGAGGAACTGATGCGTGGGAAAGTAGGGACAAAAAAAAGAGGGTAGGAAAAGTAAGGAAAGCGTGGGGTAAGGAAGCGAGAGGACAGAAAGGTAAGAAGAGGGGACGGGAGTTGTAGTACAACAAGTAATTTGGGTAAAAGTATATGAGGCAGAAGCAGAGGAAGGGGTGAAGTGAAAGCGAAAGTTAAGAAAAAAAGCAGGGATGTGAGAGGACGTATGGAAAGCGTGGAGAAGGAAGAGGAGGTAAAGTAGAAGAAGTGTGGGGTGAGGAAGCGCTAGGATTTAAGGGGGAGTAAGGAGTGGGACGGTAACTAAAAGGGGCAATGAGTGGAACCAAAGATGGTGAAGCGAGGTGATAAGTGAGACGGAAAAGGGTGGAGTGGAAAAGTAGGGGGAAGAAGACATGAAGGAGGGTAGACTAGGAGAAGTGAGTAGAAGTGTAGGTTGAGGAAGTAAGGGGATGTGAGAAGAGAGTAGCTTCTTTTCATTTGTATGGTAATGTAGGAGAAAAGAGGAAATCAGGGGTGTCAAAGTAGGGGAAACGAAGGGATGTGAGGGATGGGTAGTTATGGGTGTGAAAGTAGGTGAAGCGAGGAGATGTGAGGGTAGAAGAAGTGAGGTGTGGGAAAGTAGGGAGAAAGAAGATATGAGGGTGGGAAAAGTATGGGAAGTATGGGGTAAGGAAGCGAGAGCACAGAAAGTTAAGAAGTGAGGAGGCGAGTTGTATTAGGAGAAGTAATTGGGCTAGAAATAGATGAGCGGAGAATGGGGTGGAGTGAAAGCTGAAGTAAAGAAAGAGATAGCAGAGATGAAACAGGACGTATGGAAAGCGTGGAGAAGTAAGGTAAGATAAAGTAGTGGAAGTGTGGGGTGAGAAAGCGCGAGCATGTGAGAAGGGGTGAGGAGTTTGATAGTAAATGGAAGAGGCAATAAATGGAAGAAAAATTTGACAAGCGAGGTAGAGTAGGGGAAGTTAGTAGAGGTGCAGATTGGGGAATTGAGGGAATGTGAGTCTACTATGTGTGGAAATGTAGAGTGAAAGAGGAAATCAGTGGTGTAAAAGTAGGTGAAGCATGCGGAGGTAAGAAAGGGTTAGTTATGGGTGTGAAAGTAGGTGAAGCAAGGAGATATGAGGGTAGGGGAAGTGAGGTTTGGGAAAGTAGGGGGTAAGAAAAAATGAGGGTAGAAAAAGTAAGGGAACTGTGGGGTAAGGAGGCGAGGGGTTAGGAAGGTGTGAAGAGAGTGGGAGGGAGTTATAGTAGGAGAAGTAATTGAGGTGAAGTAGATGAGGCAGAAGCAGAGGAAGGGGTAAAGTGAAAGCGGAAGTAAAGAAAAAGATAACAGGGATGTAAGAGGACGTATGGAAAGCATGGGGAAGTAAGGGGAAGTAAGGGGAGGTAAAGTAGGGGAAAGGACGGTGAAGAGAGGGGGGAGGTAGAGAATGGAAAAGTATTGCAAGGGGAAAGTGAAGGGTGAAGCTTTCTTGTAAGGGGGGATAGTAGGGAGCTAAGGAGAAGTAAGTGGAGGTAAAGTAGGAGAAGTAGGGGAAGTAGGAAAAGAGTGGAAATGGTGGAAATTTTTTTCGGTGAAACTATTGTGAACAATTTTGGTAAAAATGAACAATTTTCTTGGTAGGAAATTCATCTCTTTTGTTAGAAATTTAATCTTTTTCGTGAAAAATACATTTTTTGATGAAGATTCATCTTTTTAGTTAAAAATTCATCTTTTTAATTGAAAATTGAACTTTCTTGTTGAAAATTGGTATATTTTGTTGAAAATTCATTTTTGTATAGAAAACGAATCTTCCTTGTTGAAAATTCAACGACTTGGTCGAAGGTTCATCTATTTCGTTGAAAATACATTCTTTTGTTGAAGATACATCATTCTAGTTGAAAATTCATTATTTTCATTGGAAATTGATTTATTTAAAACAAAAATAAGTTTAATTGAAAATGTTTTTTTACTGAAAATTGAACTATCCCATTTTTGGTTAAAAGTGTATCGTCTCTAGTCACAAATTTAACTATTTAGTTAAAAATTGACGTATTTCGATGAAAAATCGTTTTTCTTTGGGTAGAAATTAATCTTCTTGGTTGACAATTCATCTTTTTAGGTTGTATTTTCTACAGGTATAGAAATTAATTTCTGAAGAGCTACACTTCACCTGAAATTATAATTATCTTTTTGAAATGGCAATTTCCTCAGTGTTATTTTTAAGATACCCAGCCTTAAGGAGAAAAACACGCTTTCCCCATCTTTGTATTTTACCATTTTTGCATCTTCATTTCCCTAGTCTACTTCCAGTCAGCTATACATCATGTTTGAATTTAATATCTCTCTGACGTTGAATATTCCACTTTACCCAGAAATTCCATTCCTCCTGCTTTCTCATTGAAAAATGCTTTACAATAAAAAAATAAAAGCTTAGCATTATAAAATGGATGAAAAAGATTATGACTAATTATGTAAGCATATGCTGAAACATTTTAATTAGCTGAAAGGGATGTGCATTTTCGTATATTAATAAAAGGAATTCTCATCAAAAAATTCTTCATAACTTATTAAACCTCTTGCGGAAATTTCATTTTTCATCCACTCAGCACAAAATAAAGCAGACTATAAAACTTTTTATTATTTTGCATTATCCCCTTTAAAAAATTTTCTATCACCCTTTCAAGATTCAATACTCGTTCCTTAGTATATTGAAGTACAAGGATAATCGAAGCATATGCGCTTCGTTAAAATTTAATTACTGCAAGTTTATAAAAGAAAAAAGGAAAATAAACATCTCAGACTTAAGATGGCTACAGTCCAATATGTCTGAGGCATGGTTTGTTCTTGAAAGGAAAGTTCTTATGGCATGTTCATGAAAATAAAGAAAAGAAAAAACACCTTAAACTTAAGATGGCTATTGTCCAATATATCTGAGGCAATGTTTGTTATTGTGAGGCAAGTTCTTACCGTAATTCTATAAAAAGAAAAAAATAAGGAGCCTTAAACTAAAGATGGTTACAGCACAATATGTGTAATGTATTGTTTATTCTTTGAAGGCAAATTCTTACCGCAAGTTTATGAAAAGAAAAAAAAGAAGAATAAGAGGCATCAGATAACTTAGGATGGCTACAGTCCAATATGTCTAAGGCGTTGTTTATTTCTTGCAAGGCAAGTTCTTATTGCAAACTTCTAAAACAAAGAAAAGAAAAAAAGCCTTAGACTTAAGATGGCTACAGTCCAATATGTCTGAGGTATTGTTTGTTCTTTCGAAGTAAGCACTTATTGCAAACTTGTAAAAGAAAGAAAAGAAAAAACACCTTAGACTTGAGATGGCTATTGTCCAATATGTCTAAAGCATTGTTTGTTTTTAAAAGGTAAGTTCTTCTCGTGAGCTTATGAAAAGAAAAGAAAAGAATAAGAAGCCTCAAACTAAAGATGGTTACAGCACAATATGTGTTACAGCAAGTTTATGAAAAGAAAAAAAAAAGAAGAATAAGAAGCATCAGACAACTTAGGATGGCTGAAGTCCAATATGTCTAAGGCACTATTTGTTCTTTCAAAGCAAGCTCTTATTGCAAACTTATGAAAGAAAGAAAAGAAAAAAAGCCTTAGACTTAAGATGGCTACTGTCCAATATGTCAAAAGCATTGTTTGTTCTTAAAAGGTAAGTTCTTACCGTGAGCTTATAAAAAGAAAAAAGAAGAATTCTCAGACTTAAGGTGGTTACATCCCAATATGTGGAATGTTTTGTTTGTTCTTGAAAGGCAAGTTCTTACCGAAAATTTATGAAAGAAAGAAAAGAAAGAAAGCCTTAGTCTTAAGATGGCTACTGTCCGATATGTCTGAAGCATTGTTTGTTCTTTCGAGGCAAATTCTTATCGCAAGATTATAAATAAAAGAAAAAAAAGGAACACCGCAGACTTAGAATGGCTACAGTCCAATATGTCTAAGGCATTGTTTGTTCTTTTGAGGCAGGTTCTTACCGCAATCCTATGAAAAGAAAATAATAAGAAGAAACCTCAGACTTAAGACGGTTAAGGCTCAATTGTTGTGAGATATTGTTTATTTTTTAAAGTCGAGTTCTTGTCACAAGTTTATAAGAAAAAAAATAAGAATAAGAAGCATTAGACTTAAAATAGCTACAGTCCAATGTGTCTTAGGCACTGTTTGTTCTTTTGAGCAAGCTCTTACTGCAATTTTCTGAAAAGAAAAACAAGAAGAAGCCTCAGGCTTGAGATGTTTATCGCTCAATATGTGTAAGGTATTCCTTATTCTTTCGAGACAAGTTCATTTGAGGCAGATTCTTACCGCAATCTTATGAAAAGAAAAGAAAATAATAAGAAGAAGCCTCAGACTTAAGATGATTAAGGCTCAATTGTTGTAAGACATTGTTAATTTTTAAAGGTAATTTCTTGTCGCAAATTCATAAAAATAAAAAAAAAGGAAGAATAAGAAGCCTAAGACTTGAAATGGCTACAGTCCAATATATCTAAGGCATTGTTTGCTCCTTCGTGGCAAGTACTTATTGCAAATTTATAAAAGAAAGAAAAAAGCCCTAGACTTAGGATGGCTATAGTCCAAGGTGTCTTAGGTATTGTTTGTTCTTTTGAGGCAGGTTCTCATCGCAATCTTATGAAGAGAAAAGAAAATAATAAGAAGAAGCCTCAGACTTAAGATGGTTAAGGCTCAATTGTTGTAAGATATTATTTATTCTTTCAAGGCAAATTTTTGTCACAAATTTATAAAAAGAAGAAAAAAGAAGAATAAGAAGCCTCAGACTTAGGATGGCTACAGTCAAATGAGTTTAAGGCATTGTTTGTTCTTTCGAGGCAAGCTCATATTGCAAATTTATGAAGGAAAGAAAAGAAAAAAAGCCTTAGACTTAAGATGGCTATAGTACAATGTGTCTAAGGCATTGTTTGTTCTTTTGAGGCAGTTTCTTACCGCAAGTTTATATAAGAAAGAATGAAAAAACACCTTAGCCTTAAGATAGCTATTGTCCAATTTGTCTATGGCGTTGTTTGTTTTTAAAAAGCAAGTTCTCACCACGAGCTATTAAACGAATGAAAGAAAAACACACCTTAAACTTAAGATGGCTATTGTCCAATGTGTCTAAAGCATTGTTTGTTCTTTTGAGGAAAGTATTTACCGCAATTTTATAAAAAGAAAAAAATAGAAGAAGCCTTAGAATAAAGATGGCTACAGTCCAATGTGTCTAAGGCATTGTTTGTTTTTTCGAGGCAAGTTCTTACCGTAATTTTCTGAAAAGAAAAACAAGAAGAAGCCTCAGACTTAAGATGGTTAAGGCTGCAGTCCAATGTTTCTAAGGCATTGTTTGTTCTTTCGAGGCAAGCACTCATTGCAAATTTATGAAAGAAGGAAAAGAAAAAAAGTCTTAAACTTACGATGGCTACAGTCCAATGTTTCTAGGGCATTGTTTGTTTTTTCCAGGCAAGTTCTTGTTGCAAGTTTATTAGAAGAAGAAAAAGAAACCTCAGACTTTATATGGTTACAGCCCAGTATGTCAAAGGCAATCTTTGTTCTTAAAAGGCAAGTTCTTACCCCAAGTTTATCGAAGATAGAAAGAAAAAAAACACTTTAGACTTAAAATGGCTACATGCCACTATGTCTAAGGCACTGTTTGTTCTTTTGAGGCAAGTTCTTATCGCAAGTTTATAAAAAGAAAAGAAGAACAAGCCTGAGACTTAGGATGACTACAGTTCAATATTTCTAAGGCATTGTTTGTTCCTTTGAGGTATGTTCTTACCGCAATCTTATGAGAAGAAAAAAAAATCAGAAGAAGAAGCATCAGACTTAGGATGGCTACCATCCAGTATATCTGAAGCATTGTTTGTTCTTTGAAGACAAGTTCTTACCGCAATTTTATAAAAGTAAGAAAGAACAAAAACACCTCAGACTTAATATGGCTACAGTTTAATATGTCCAAAGCATTTTTTGTTCTTCTTAGGTAGATTCTTACCGCAAGTTTAGAAAAAGAAATAAGAAGCCTCAGAATAAGGATGGCAACAAGCCAATATATCGATGGCATTGTTTGTCCTGAAAAGGCAGTTTCTTACCGCAATTTTATAAAAAGAAAAAAAAAGAATAAGAAGCCTCAGACTTAGGATGTCTACAGTCCAATAAGGCATGGTTTATTCTTGAAAGGCAAGTTCTTACCGTTAGCTTATAAAAGAATAAAAGAAAAAACACCTTAGACCCAAAATGGCTATTGTCCAATTTGTGTAAAGCATTGTTTGTTCTTTCGAGGCAAGTTCTTACCGCAAGTTTATAAAAAGAAAAGAAGCCTCAGACTTAGGATGGCTACAGTCCAATACGTCTAAGGCATTCTTAGTAATTTTGAGGCCGGTTCTTACCGCAAGTTTATAAAAGAAAGAATGAAAGAAACACCTAAGACTTAAGATGGCTATTGTCCAATATGTCTATGGCGTTGTTTATTTTTACAAGGCAAGTTCTTACCCCAAGCTGGTAAACGAATGAATGAAAAAAACACCTTAGACTTAAGATGGCTATTGTCCAATGTGTCTAAAGTATTGTTTGTTCTTTTGAGGAAAGTATTTACCGCAAATTTATAAAAAGAAAAAGATAGGAGAAGCCTCAGACTTAGGATGGTTACAGTCCAATATGTCTAAGTCATTGTTTATTCTTTTGAGGCAGGTTCTTACCGCAATTATATGAAAAGAAAACAAATAATAAGAAGAAGCCTCAAACTTAAGATGGTTAGCGCTCAATATGTGGAAGGTTTTGTTTGCTCTTCAAAGGCAAGTTCTTACCGCAAGCTTTTGAAAAGAAAAAAATGAAGTACAAGAAGCCTCAGACTTAGGATGATGGCTACAGTCCATTCTTAGGCATTGTTTGTTCTTTCGAGGCAAGCTCTTATTGCAAATTTATAAAATAAAGGAAAGAAAAAAATTCTTAGACTTAAGATGGCTACTGCCCAATTTGTCTAAGGCATTCTTTGTTCTTTTGAGGCAAGTTCTTATCGCAAGTTTATAAAAAGAAAAGAAGAACAAGCCCGAGACTTAGGATGGCTGCAGTACAATATGTCTAAGGCACTGTTTGTTCTTTTGAGGCAGGTTTTTACCGCAATTTTATAACAAGAAAAAAAGAAGAATAAGAAGCCTGAGACTTAGGATGTCTACAGTCCAAAAAGGCATGGTTTGTTCTTGAAAGGCAAGTTCTTACCGTAAACTTATAGAAGAATAAAAGAAAAACACCTTAGATTTAAAATTGATATTGTCCAATTTGTGTAAAGCATTGTGTGTTCTTTCGAGGAAAGTATTTACTTCAAATTTATAAAAAGAAAAAGAAAGAAGAAGCCTCAGACTTAGGATGGTTAGCGCTCAATATGTGGAAGAAGCCTCAGACTTAGGATGATGGCTACAGTCCAATGCTTCTAAGGCATTGTTTGTTCTTTTGAGGCAAGTCCTTACCTCAAGTTTATAAAAGAAAGAAAAGAAAAAAAGCCTCAAACTTAAGATAGCTAACTTCCAATATGTCTGAGACATTGTTTGTTTTTTCGAGGCAAGCTCTTATTGCAAGTTTCTGAAAAGAAAAAAAAGAAGCAAAAGAAGCCTCAGACAAACAGCCCAATATGTGGAAGGTTTTGTTTGTTCTCAAAAGACAAGTTCTTACCGCAAATTTATAAAATAAAGAAAAGAAAAAAAGCCTCAGAATTAAAATGGTTACATCCCAATATGTCGAAAGCATTTCATGTTCATGAAAGGATACAGTTCAATAATAACTTAGGGGAAAGTGGGGTATGGTGTCAGTGCGGGGTACGGTGACTCTTGCAAATAATGCTCGTGTTTTTTGATTTTCATATTAGCTTTTTCACATAAAATAGCTTTCTTGAGTAATAAAGAAAGCTATTTTACGTGAAAAAACTAATATGAAAGTGAAAAAACATGAGCATTAGTTCCACTTTCTTAAGTTTGAAAATCACTTTCATATTTCAGACTTGTACCCTTGTTTAAAGAATTCTTTTTTTCCTCCTGTTTTCAAGAAACTTCTCCCATTTCTCGTATTTTCCCTTAAAAAAAAAACTAAATTGAGGGAATCCAATAAAAAAAAATTAAACTATTTTTGGTTAAAATTTATTTTTTTTAGTTAAAATTTCTAGTATATTTTTGGTTGGAAATTCATCTCGGTTGGTTAAAAATTCTACTGTTTGTTGAAAATTTGATTATTTTGTTTAAAATGCAATTATTTTGTGAAAATGTCTTCTTTTTGGTCAAAATTATATTACTTTGTCGAAAGTTGAACTGCTTTGTTAAAAAATAAACTATTTGGCTAAAAATGTATCTTCCTTAGTCGAAAATTTAACTATTTGGTTGAAAATTCATATATTTTGTTGAAAATTTATCCTTTTTGATAAAAATGCAACTATTTGCTTGAAAATTTAACTATTTTGTTTACAATTATTTTTTTTGTTGAGAAATAATTTTTTTAATTAAAATTTTATTTTTTCTAGTTGGAAATTTATGTATTTTGTTGAAAATTTATATTTTTTATTGAAAATTCAAGTACTTGGTTAAAAAATCACCTTTTATGGTTGAAAATACAACTATATTGTTGAAAGTTGAACTACTTTATTAAAAAGTTATTTTTTTCATGATTCACCTCTTCAGGTGAAATATTAACTATTCTGTTGAAAATTCGTTTTTTGTTTATTAGAAATTAATTTTTTTATCTGAAAATTTAACTATTCTATTTTTGGTTGAAAATTTATTCTTTATAAGCTTAAATCTTAACTATTTGATTAAAAAT
>JAABKJ010001587.1:0-30236 GCA_011634705.1 Andricus grossulariae
ATGTGATGTACCCGCTCAGTTGAGATGCCTACAGCCTCAGCCAACTCACGCACTTTCATTCTCCTATCGTCCAATATAATTCCATGGATTTTATCGACGATTTCTGGCGTGATGACCTCTTTTGGGCAGAGTTCCCATAGTATTTATCAAGCCTTTCCTTGGTGTCAGTGATGGTTTTTTACGCAAAAAATAATGCTTAATCAGCGCACGAAATTCACTTTTTTCCCATTTTCGTTAACATTCACGAGGTCCTCTGCTTCCAATGGCTATCAAACACAAAATAAATAACCCAGTTTGCTCAAAATGTAACAGTAGTCTATTCATAGATGGTGCTGGTGGGATCAGTGGTGCATTTAAAGTTGCTGCGCAAAAAAAATCAAAAAGTCACTGACTTATCAAACAGCCCTCGTATTCTCATTATGACACGCGCGCTCGGTTTTAAACAGACATTTCAAAATTTATATTTATTTTCTAGGCTTTCTACCAATAAAAATGGAATACGTATTTTCATATAGGGCTAGAATCTACGTTATTTTGTAAGTGTATGGCATACATTTCGTAGGCCATAAAATTCCAAGCAACCTAGATTCTATAATTCTGTATGAAAAATGTATTAAAATGTTATGTATCCTTTATGAAAAATGTAATTATTTAGTTATGAATAGTATACATTGGTCCGGGACTACTTGCTTGGAACATCGATGAGCTTAAGCTGATGAGTTTAGAAGTAATTTTGTAGACCTTTTGAAAAGCTAAAATTCCTTCTTTTGTCTTTTTTACGTACCTCGCTTCAGGGGGTCTCAAAACGTGGAGTTCTGATGAAAGTCTGAGGTGTGAAATTTCGAAGAAATCTAATAGTTATATATTTTAAATAATGAGAATACAAAAATACGCTGTCCAGAATGTGTGCAGAAAAAAAGGAAGCATGCAAAAAATGCAGAATCACGTGAAATGAAGGAATTTTATTTTTAAAGGTTTAATAAAAACGTCCGTAAAATCTCAGATTGATTCAGAACCCAGTTGTAAAGAAAATTTATATTACACGGAAAAATATTTAATAGCTGAATAAAATTGCGTGAGAAATGGCAAAGTCGAATCAATTGGCAGAAACTTTTCTCTTTTAATTTTTCCAACTTTTTTATTCCAACTTTGTACCACGCAGACAAAAAATTACTTTTTTGTTCCAATTTTGTACCATGCAATCAAAATGTTGCATAATGTGATAATTTAGTGCGATTCTATAGAAATTTATCTTTCGATTTAAAATAAGCTCAAGAACATTGAAATTTTTTTATTATTTCAGATGTTATTTAAAATTTTAGAAAATATTGAAATTTGTACTATTTTTGCAATAACTTCTCAAAAATGGACAAAATGTCTTCATAATAGGCTCATTTCATAAAGAATTTTGATAGATTTCATTTTATGTGAGAGAATTTTTTTTAATTTCTCATATAATTAACATTAAAAGAACTTAAGAAATCATCGAGAAAACGGTGGTCTGGCGAACATAAGTACAACAGGGAATATAAAGAGCGAGAAAATCGTGGTATCAGTTCTGCCCTTTTCTATGGATGGTGATTGGTGGAAAGGAGCGAACTTCCTTTTCTAATTAAAGATGATGGAAGAGTAGACCAAACACCTTCCACAGAAAAGGACAGAACGGATCCCACGATTTTCTTGCTCTTTCTATTTCCCTGTTGCACTTCCGTTGACCAGAGCGAGCGGTCCAGTACTTTATATGTCGATGGCACAACCCAAGTTAGTCAGGACGGATATGTGACGTGCCCTGAAGAAAGGGGGCTTACTCTACAAAAATCGAAATCGAGGTTTTCACACCTTTCGATAGTTTTTGAGTTGCTTTTTTTGATGAAACCATCGAAAAAGTTTTCCGAGCGTTATTATTGCTAATAATTGAGTTGTTAGGTACCCGAGAAATCGGGCTTTCGCTCGAAGCTCGAGATCCCGTGAAACACCTCCCACCACTCACCACTACATCTCCGCGTCTCATCTATACCGCGTCCGTGAGCCGCGCCGCTACATGCATGAAAATATAGTGGTAAGTGGAGAGGGAAGATTTCGTGTAAAAGTGTGTAAAAGAGTTCAACATTCAAAAAGATGACTCTTTAACAAAATAGTTGCATTTTTTATTTTTTCAACCAAATAGTACAATTTTTAACCAAGCGCGATTGATACTAAACTAAAAATATAATAGTAGACTTTTTAACCAAAACGAATGAACTTTTAAACAAAATAATTTGAATCTTCTATTGGGTTTTATTATATCAGTTCGCGTTTGAGGAAAAAGATTGGAAAAAGAGGGAAGAGGAAGAATTCTTTAAAAAGGGGAAAAAGAGGGGAATGGAGGAACTAGTTTGAAGTCTGAAATCCCCCCCCCCCTCCCTCTGCTGTTACCAACCATAGTTTTTGGAGAAATTCTTTTCCCACGGGCAGTCCACGTCTCGTCCTCACACCTGCTTCAGGACGAGATCGCACGTACGGTCTGACCCTTGTAAACGTGAAAACTTGTCATTTTGTACAATTTCAATATTTTTTTGTAAAAAAAAACTACTCTGCGTAAAATCTTAAAACTTGCACTATCACATGAACCTGTCTGCTACTAGTGTTTTAAACGATTGTGAGTTTCCGTATATATTTCGAATAAGGAAATTCAAGGATATTATTTATCGTCCGTAAATAACGTGGTCTGTTCAAAAAAAAGGTTATTATTAATTTATGGCATGAATTAGTACATGAATATAGGTTTTATAGAATAAGGAAAAGACCGGAGGGGTAACAGTGCGCTGGTAGTGGGGGGACTGCCTGTCGTCACCACGGGCGATCCACAAGGGTCACACGAGCGTACGATCTCGTCCTGAAGAAAGTGTGAGGACGAGTCGTGGACTGTCCGTGGGGAGGGGATCACTCCAAAAACTACGGTTGGTAACAAAGGTCACACGTGCGTACGATCTCGTCCTGAAGCAGGTGTGAGGACGAGTCGTGGATTATCCGTGGGGAGGGGGTCACTCCAAAAACTACGGTTGGTAACAAAGGTCACAAGTGAAGACGAGTCGTGAACTGTCCTTGGGGAGGGGGTCATTCCCAAAACTATGGTCGGTAACAAGGGTGAAACTCTACGTAGGATCTCGTCCTGAAAGAAGTATGAGGACGAGTCGTGGGTCGCTTCTTCCCGCCCTTTAAATTGGTAATGTAGTTTATGGGCGGCCCCTAATCAAAGATTGGATTCAAGTAGAAATAAAAAAAAGGATACGTACTGACCATAATTCATACAACTCTGAAAAAGGTGCTTCGCTTTGACGACAGCATCATTGGAATCTTTCAAATGTAGAGGAATGGGTTCTTCTAGCAGTTCCTTCAATACTGAATCCAAGGATTCTCTCAGCATTTCAAAAGTGTCGTATCCAGCTTTGTCTTTCGGAATTGGATTATTTTTTGCCCAGTTGCCACACGCATATTGATAAAAATCCTCACAAGGATCCGCATTTCTATCCATGTATTTCAACATCATCTTTGCTGTAATCGATTTTCATTTTTGAGTTGGAGGAACAATCCTCAAGATTTTTCTTTGCTAGAAAGGTTTCTAGAAAAATTGTATTTCTAAAAATGATTTATGAAGAAATCAGGGTAGCCGCAGGCCAGGAAAAACGTGGGAATCAGGGAAAAGTTAGGAAAAGTCAGGAATTTTGAAAATAAATTGCAAAAGTCAGGTAATTTATGTAAGAAGCACTTTGTGTAACTATCAAGAATAAGCAGGGCTACCACACAGACACTTTCAGTCACTTTTTTCACAAATTACTTTTTAGTAACTTTTTTAAGATGAATCACTACAGTCACTTTTTTAAATAAAAATATCACGTTTCTTACCTTTCTTCTAACAAATTAAGCTATGGATTAACCACAATTGAATTCAGGTCTATATCTATTTCTGAATTTTCTTGAATACTTTTGCAATATTTTACGACATTTTAAAAGATTTCAACAACTTTCAAAAAATTTCAATCATTTAAAGGGATTCCAAAGGATTTTAAATATTTTAGGGTATTTTTAAAATTTCCTAGGAATTTTCAAGAGCATTACAAAATGTCAAGATATTTCAAATTATTTCAAAGGATGTGAAATATTTTATAATATTTTAAAAGATTCCAAGGAATTTTTAATAGATTTCAATCATTTGAAGGAAATCCATAGGATTTGACATATTTCAGAGTATTTTTAAAAATCACATGTAATTTTCAAGAGCCTAACAAAATGTAAAGAAATCTGAAACAATTTCGAAGGATTTGAAATATTTTAGGCTTTTTAAAAAGATTTCACGGAATTTTGTATAGTAATCAATCATTTTAAGGGATTCCAAAGGATCTGACATACTTTAGGGTATTTTTAAAAATTGCATGGAATTTTCAAAAGCTTTAAAAAATTTCAGGGGTTTCAAAATACTTCGAAGAAATTAAAATATTTTAGGGTATTTTTAAAAATTGCATGGAATTTTCGAGAGCTTTAAAAAATTTCAAGGGATTTCAAAATACTTCAAAGAATTTCAAATATTTTAGGGTAATTTTAAAAATTACAAATCATTTTTAAGAGCTTTACCAAATGTCAAGGGATTTCAAAGTTTTTGAAAGGATTTGAAATTTTCCAAAGAATTTGAAATATTCCAAAGGATTTGAAATATTTTAGGTTATTTTAAAAGATTCTAAGGAATTTCGAATATATTTCAATAATTTCAAGGGATTCCAAAGGCTTTCAAATATTTTAGGGTATTTTTTCAAAGTTTCAAGGAATTCCCAAGAGCTTTAAGAAGTTTCAAGGGATTTCAAGTGATTGCAAAGGATTTTAAATATTTTCAGGTTTTCTTTAGAAGATTCAAAGAATTTTCAATATTTTTCAATAATTTGAAGGGATTCCAAAATATTTTTAATATTTTTTGAAAAAGTTTTAAAAATTGCATGGAATTTTCAAAAGTTAAAAAAAATTTCAAGGGTTTCAAAATACTTCAAAGAATTTCATATATATTAGGGTATTTTTATAAATTCCAAGGAATTTTCAAGAGATTTGAAAAATGTCAAGGTATTTCAACATATTTCAAAGATGTGAAATATTTTATGATATTTTAAAAGATTTCAAGGAATTTTGAATAGATTTCAATCATTTTAAGGGATTTCAAAGGAGCTGACATACTTTAGGGTATTTTTAAAAATTGCAAGGAATTTTCAAGAGCTTTAAAAAATGTAAAGTGATTTCAAAATGCTACAAAGAATTTACAATATTTTAGGGTATTTTTAAAAATTCCAAGGAATTTTCAAGAGCTTTGAAAAATGTCAAGGGATTTCAAGAGATTTCAAAGGATTTGAAATATTCTGGGGTATTTCAAAAGATTCCAAGGAATTTTTAATAGATTTCAATAATTTGAATGTATTCCAAAGGATTTTTATATATTTTAGGGTATTTTTTAAAATTACAAGTAATTTTCAAGAGGTTTAAAAAATTTCAAGGGATTCCAAAATTTTTTAAAGGATTTTAAATATTTTATGTTATTTTAAAAGAATTCAAGGAATTTTTAATATATTTCAATAATTTTAAGAGATTCCACAGGATTTTAAATATTTAATGATATTTTTAAAAGTTTCAAGGAATTTTCAAGAGCTTTGAAAAATGTCAAGGGACTTCAAAAGATTTCAAAGGATTTGAAATATTCTGGGGTATTTTAAAAGATTCCAAGAAATTTTTAATAGATTTCAAAAATTTGAAGGGATTCCAAAGTATTTGATATATTTTAGGGTATTTTTTAAAATTACAAGTAATTTTCAAGAGCTTTAAAAAGTTTCAAGGGCTTTATAGAGATTTCAAAGGATTTGAAATATTTTCAGGTTTTATAAAAGATTCCAAAGAATTTTCAATAGATTTCAATAATTCGAAGGGATACGAAAGTATTTGCATTAGTTTAGGGTATTTTTTTAAATTACAAGCAATCTTCAAGAGGTTTAAAAAATTTCAACTCATTCCAAACATTTTCAAAGGATTTAAAGTATTTTAGGTTATTTTACAAGAATGCAAGGAATTTTGAATATATTTTAATAATTTTAAAAGATTCCACAGTATTTTAAATATTCAATGATATTTTTAAAAGTTTCAAGGAATTTTCAAGAGGTTTAAAAAATTTCAACGCATTCCAAACATTTTCAAAGGATTTAAAGTATTTTAGGTTATTTTAAAAGAATGCAAGGAATTTTGAATATATTTTAATAATTTTAAGAGATTTCACATGATATTTAATATTGTATGGTATTTTTGAAAGTTTCAAGGATTTTTCAAAAGCTTTAAATTGTGTCAAAGGCTTTCAAGTGATTGCAAAGAATTTCAAATATTTTCAAGTTTTTTTTAAAGATTCCGAAGAATTTTCAATACCTTTCAATAATATTTTAGGTTATTTAAAAAAATTCTAAGGGATTTTGAATATATTTGAATAATTTCAAGGGATTCCAGAGGCTTTTGAATATTTTAGGGTATTTTTAAAAATTTCGAGGAATTTTCAAGAGCTTTAAGAAGTTTCAAGGAATTTCAAAATATTTTAAGGGATTTAAAATATTTTTCAAATGATTCTAAGGAATTTGTAATAGATCTTAATAATTTGAAGGGATTCTGAAGGATTTTAAATATTTTAGGGTATGTTTTAGAGTTCCAATGAATTTTCAAGATCTTTAAAAAATTTCAAGGGATTTCAAAATATTTAAAAGGAGTTGCAATATTTTAGAATATTTTACAAGATTCCAAGGA
Organism: Andricus grossulariae; assembly: GCA_011634705.1. Classification (NCBI taxonomy): domain Eukaryota; kingdom Metazoa; phylum Arthropoda; class Insecta; order Hymenoptera; family Cynipidae; genus Andricus; species Andricus grossulariae. Next base: position 6,796 of record JAABKJ010001587.1, read on the forward strand.
ATTTTTAATGTTTTAATAATTTGAAGAGATTCAGAAGGATTTTGAAATATTTTAGTGTATTTTTAAAATATCCAACGAATTTACAGAAACTTTTAAAAATTGAAGGGTTTTTAAAGGATTGTACAGGGTCTATAAACGTTTCAAGATATTTTACAAAATTTTAAGTGATTTAGTAAGATTTTCGAGGATTTGAATGATTATAAGGGATTTTAAAAGCTCTAAAGGTATTTAATTAAAGTTTTCAGGATTTCAGGAAATATCATCAGTTTTCATAGAATTTCAAGGAATTTTATAATATTTTAATGGATTCCAAAGAATTTATTCAAGGAAGTGAGGGATTTCGTAGAGTTCCAAAGATTTAAATAGATTTTCAAATAGTTTTTGCAACTCATTTTTGTTTAATTCATCCTGAAGTCTTTCAAACTCACGTTGAATTCTTAGGCTATAATTTTGCAAAATACTAAATTCAATTATTACTTTTTTCTCATTTTTTTCATAGCCCAAAAAAATTATCTCCAAATTTGAGCCGAACCGGTTAATATTTAGGGGTGCCGTGAAGACCATAAAGTTTCCCATTGATTCTTACTTCTTTTGAATTCTATTACCTTTTTCTATACTCATCTCAAACTTACTGAATTCAATTAATTTTTTCATATCATTTAATTGTTTTCAATTTACTCGATATTTTTAATTCACCATGAATTTTGATGATTTTAATTGAATTCTTCTACTTTTAATTTTTAGGTACGAAATTATTCACTTCTGGTCACTTTTTCGGTTTAAATAGGTCACTTTTGTCAATTAAAGTAGGCTGTGGCAGCCCTAAGAATAATAAATTAAAAATGTAGAAATTTAAATGTAAAATTCCTTTATTTTGTTATGAGAAAAAATCTACCTCCGCCCGGATTTGAACCGGGGACGGCACTATACATGAGTGGAGCGTTAGCCAATTACGCCACCGAGTCTGTGGTAGATCATTTCCTGTTTCTCCTACTATATCACATTGTGATGCATGTCTGATCTCTTTTACCTCGTGAAACTATTTTAATGAATAATTCAGTATGAAGAATATTTACTAAATCAGAATATAAATTTAAACAAAGATGTTATTTTATTAACCAGGTTGATGAATTGTTTATGTTAAGTATTAAATAGTGTCGATTAGTGGTCTCTCCAACAAATAATAGGCCAGTAATCGACACTATTTATTTTTTAACACCAAAAATCAATTAATTACTCAAGTTGACAAAATAATATCATTGATTAAATTTATATTCTGATTCGGTGAAAATTCTTCAGACTGAAGTATTCATTAAAATAGTTTTACAAGTTAAAAGACATGCAGACCAGCGACACCATGTGATATAAGAGAAACAAGAAATGATCTACCACAGTCTCGGTGGCATAATTGGTTAACGCTCCACTCACGTATAGAGGCGTTCCCGGTTCAAATCCGGGCGGAGGTAGATTTTTTCTTATTTCTCCAACAAATAATAGACCATGGTGACAAAATAACATGATTTTTTAAATTTAAATATTGATAGTGAGAGAAAATGAAAAATTAGTAAGGGAAACATTAGGGAAAAGTGAGGGAATTTTGAAAATGAAGTTTTGCGACCACCCTGGACATGTACCTTGAGCTTTTCGAATACTATTTCGATTTCCCTCGCCTTTCCAGAAGGTATAAAAATCATCAGTTTTATCTTCCAAGTCAACCATCTGCATCCAAGAATTATCGAATAACGGCAAATCGTCTTCTTCTTCATAATCATCTGGTTCTTGAGATTCGTCTTCGTCCATTTCGTCGCTGTTGAGTGAATCCGACAATTGCCAAGACATCTGTGATTTTGCCAAATTACCTACTGTTGCCTCTAAGTTGACGAGCTCGTTTGCTCTACAACGTGCAAAAAGCCGGAAGTCACATTCGACGCGAAAGTAAAAATTATTTTTTTGAAATGAGTTACTAACTCCTCGTAATCGTAATCGTTAGCATCGGCCTCGGTAGAATCAGAAAATTCACTTTCCACTTCTGGATTATCATTCGCTAAGAAATCTTCCACCTTCTCATCTGGCCATTCAGAATCTAGTTTCAAGTCATCCCTAATTCTAATCTGATTCTGGACTATGAATTTAATTCAATTTGCTTCGAGATTGTCAAATGCAACTTGATACAGGATAAAGGGTGGCCCAGAAAAACAAAAGTTTCGAATTTTGTTTGTGCCCCCCCCCCCCCAGTAAATAATTATGAAGAATTCTAACGCAAGATTCCTGTTACCGACATATTACCGAAATTGAGACCATTTCACAGATCAAGCGGTTCGTGTCCGTGCTAAGTTTCTAGAATATTCACGAAGCTTACGTATAACGTTCAAGGTTATTTATTATTTCAATTAGTATAGTTATGAGAAAAACAAATAAGCAATAAATTATCCTTGTTTTTCTCATGACTATACTAATTGAGATAATAAATAACCTTAAAGATGTTTACGCAAAATTCGTTACTCACAATTGTGCAAAATCATTTATTGACGCCTTCGGTAACCTTCCAGAATATTCTAGAAACTTAGCACAGACACGAACCACTTGAGCTGTGGAATGGTCTCGATGTCGGTAACATGTCGGTAACAGGAATCTTGCGTTAGAACTCTCCTTACTTTTCTACTCTCCCCATTTTATTAGTTTCACAAAAGAGTTAAGACGTCTTTTTTTAAATATGTTTTTTAATATTAAAAGGGCCCGTCCACCCTCTGAAGTTTCCGATAAAAATGACAGGGGGAGAAACATATTTTTGTAAATTCCGTCCAAAATGTGAAAATGTATAATAATGCATAGGAAGTACTTTCATGATCTCGTGAAACATATTCAAGGGATAAGAATCCATAATTAATTTTTCATTTCCACCACCCTGAGCCCCTTTCATGATACCTCAAAAACTACCCCATGCAAGTGCAATAAGGATTTTACAGAATATTGACTTTAATTATTACTTTTTTCTCATTTTTGTTCACAGCCCAAAAAAAATCTTCAAATTTGAGCAAAAACGGTTAATATTTAGGGGTGTCGTAAAGACCATGAAGTTTCCCATTGATTTAACATGGGGAAAAGTCAGCTTTTTGTAAATCTAATATTTAAACGCAATTATATGGTGAAAATAATTCCGCATTTCAGCATATTGTTCAGAATTTATCAGAGAATAAGAATCAATCATAAATTTTGAGGGTAAATAACCTTAAGTCACTCTTATGGGCCCCCAAGGAAAACCCCTTAAGCGAAAAATTTGAATTTTACGTAATATCGCGGTTTATTAATGCTTTTTGAAAGTCTTCTTTCATGAATAATCACTAATCTTTAACCTAAGAATACCCAGTTATTTTTTGACTAATTTTCGAATCTTTAAACAATTTTTATTTATTTAAAATTTTTTTTTCAGATAAGTCACTAAATGAACATATTTTCTAGGTGTTATGAGTTATTTTTTCGATGATAACAATGAAATAATTTGTTTAAATACTATTACAACATTTTATCTCGCTAAATTTTGACAGATTTTAATATTTTCATGCACTAACTCGTTTTCTAAGAATACCTGTAAATGTTTAAACAAATTTAAATCGGTTAAAGAATTTTATTTTGTTTAAATATTTTAATCTTGGCATTATTCGAAAGATTGAATTTTTTTTAGGTACCACATTTTTTTCTCAGAATACTCTCAAATGTTTATACAACTTAAAATTGCTCAAAAATTTATTTTATATTACCGATTTTATGTTTTTTATCGGTAGACAGGACGAAAAGCGTCTTGTTCCATTTTTCCACAGATTTAATTGGTGTAAGTTATCTGTTAGTTTCGCAGGATGCTGTTAATAAACTTGTTTATCAATTTCAATTGGTTTAAACATTTGAGAGTATTCTTGGAAGATAAAATAGTACCTAAAAATATTTAAATCTTTCGAAAAAAGGCAAAAAGAAATTTGAAAAAAATAAAATTGTTTAAACATTTACGAGTATTCTTAAAAAAACAAATTGGTACTTAAAAATATTTAAATATGTCAAAAATTTGGTAAGATAAAATGTTTCTTCTGCTTTTTTTAGGTAAACTATATACTTGAACAAACAAGTATTATTTAAATAATTTTCAAGTTATTTTATTTTCATCATTGATTTAAGGACTCATAACGCCTATAAAATGCATTCATTTTCCGACTAATCTGAGAAAAACAAATGTTTAAACAAATTGAAATTGTTTAAATAATTGAAAAATGGTTTTAAAATGACTGGGTATTCTAAAATTAACGATTCATAATTATTTATCAAATAAAAACTATATAATAATTATAATAAGTTTTATATAATAAAAATGTATAATTGTTGAAATGCAACTTTTGACATGAAAAAGCTACAAAAACGTTTTGGTTCGCCTTTTTTCAATAAGTTCCATTATTTTCTCCTCCATAGATTTTTGTAACCTGCTGTTAATTGTTGAAACAATTTTAATTTGTTTAAAAAAATGATTGTCTTATAATATCGCCAATTTTCTGACATTTTCTGAATGCCACAATTAGCTGTAGGTTAAAAAATCTATGAATTAGGAGAGAGCAATTAACCTTATTGTAAAAATAACAACAACAAAAGTTTTTCTAGCTTTTCTCTGTCAAAATTTGTATTTATACAATTATAAATTGTTTAAACAATAAATACAAAAATAAAATGAAGAAATCTCTCTTCACATTCATAAATTAGGCCAAAGAATTAAGAAAATACAATTCATTCGCGATATTATAAGATGATCAATTGTTTCAACAAATACAAACTGTTTAAACAATAAAAAATAACATGGAAAATGTCAGATTCAGGCGAAACTTTTGAAATTGTTAAGAAACAAGCATAAAGCACGATTTTCTACTTTCTTCTGTTAAAAAGTTTGATTAAAATAAAAATAAATTGTATAAACAATGATCAAACAATTTAAATATAACTATTCACTCCCCAAGTTCATTTAATAGACCACCGCATCAATAAAATACCCTTAACTTACGACATTTATATTTTTATTTTTAAACAATAATAATTTGTTATTATTTTGGGAAATTTCAGGCAGTAATATTGAATATATATACACAATAAAAAGCAGGTATTCAATTTTTTGGAAAACCTAATAAAATAGGGGGGGCGGGTGCAAACAAAATTCGAAACTTTTTTATGGACCACCATACCGGATACATAACTTCTGCAAACGGTGTTAATACATTTTTTTGAAACTAGCAGTAAATGCATGCGCTGGATTTTCATTTCCTAACATGACAAATGTAAACAATTTAAAAATCCATTATTAACCAAATATTTGAATATTAAGATTTAAAAATGGTTCAAAAACAATAATGATTCATTTCGAATTATAAGCTTTTCAAATTAAGAAAAAAATATTGAACGTTTTTGAATTGAAAGCGTTCCAAATCAAACAATTTTAGATTAGGTACAATTTCGAAAAAATGATATTACAGTGAAACTCTGAGATAGGGCCCCCTGATATAGTTCTTCCGAGAATTGACGCTGTACCATAACGGTCTACATGTCTAACTGCGTCATGACGTTGCGACAGTTCACTCGAAGCGGGAAGCACACACGTTCACATATAGCGAATAAGCACGATGACGAGATCGCATCGACCAGTAGAGGGTCTCCGAGGCCATAAGCCAACTGAAGCCGATGGGACTGGTCGGATTATTTCGTGCGATCGAATAAGCCTGTCTTTGACATTGACAACAGTGCCATCTGACATGCGAATATATATCGCAAAGTAGTATCTCGAAGTTATTGGAGCAATGTTAATGAAAAAGAGCAGTGAATATCAATTAATTTTAATTAAAAATGTTTGTTATATTACGGTTTAAAAATAATTATTTACTATAAGATTTCTTGTTAATATTTAATTGAAATTCTAATTTGTTCTGAATTGGTTGCGCTGTCGTAGCTACCTAATAGGCTATACGATTCGATAAAGAAAAAAAAGAAGTATTGGATAGAGAGAAAGAGAGAGAGTATGATCGTTTCGAAACGAAGTGTGATTTGTCATTGGAACACAATCAGATCGTCTCTGTCTATCTCACATGGTAGACAGAGAGGTCCGATCGACTTCAAGCATCTGCGTCCCACTGCAGTGTTTTGAATCTCAAGCTGTCAAGTGTTGACGTGAGAATTGTGAAAAACGATGTTTTACGTGGACAGTTAATTTGATATTTATAAAAATAAGTGATTTTCCGTTCAATGCCTTTTTCGTATGTCTGGTTATGAAACTGCGTCGCATGCATTATGCGATTAAGCAGAAGTGCGTGCTTCCCACTTGAAGTGTTTTGCAAGGTATTTTGATGAAAAAAGTGATGTGCTTTTGGATGATGCTGTTTTCAAATGTTTTAATCGAGTGAGCGACAGAGTATCTGGTCCGATTATTCAAGAGAAAGTAATAGAAAAACGATTTTCAAAATATTTTTTACCACGCAGTAAAATCCACCGGAAACAGTTCATATGCTTCTGACTGTTTACATCCTGAGTAGAACCATGTCAGAGTTAGTTTCCGCCCATCGTCAGCCCCAAAACCGGCACAGTCTCAGAATTTTACTGTATTTCGAATGGAATGAAAAGGAATTGCACCTGTATAATTTCTAAATAAAAGCGTTTAAGATCGAATAATTTGAAATTAAAAGGGTTCAAAATTGAAAAATTTGACATCATAAGCTCTCAGAATTGAAAAATTTCAGACGAAAATTTTGTAAATTTGACAATTTCATTAGGAAAGAGTTGAAATTTTATCATTTATAATTCAGAACGACCAAAATTGAAAATTTTCATTTTGAATTGAGGATTCTCCAAATTGAATGATTTCAGATTAGAATTCTAAGAACTGGGACCATTTAAAATTCAGAAAAATAAAAAATGTATATAATGAAAAGCGCTCGAAATTGAATAATTTAAATTTGAAAACTTTTGAATTTAAATAAATTTTAATTCGAAGCTATTATAATTTGATAATTTGAAATTTAAATCTAAATTAAATGTTTCGGAATCAAAGGTTCTGGAATTCTTGAATTTTAAATCGTTATTACATAAAGAAAATTATAATTTATCATTAAAATTGATTGGAAAAATTTTTCTGGGATCAAAAAATAAATTCACCGGTCACAAGTGAAAAGTTCTAAATTCGAAATTCATTTAAAACTGAAAAAAATATCACTCATCAAGAATTGTGATATTAAAACTTGTTCATACTCAAACCCTTTAAAATTTCAATTATTTTAAGTAAATTTAAATTATTTAGTTGTGAAATTAAAAAGTTGGCATCGAAATTCGAAGTTACATACCCCTGGCTACGGAAGCTACAATTGTATATGTCTCAATTTCAAAATTATAATAAATAGAATTTTCAAATTTGCAATTTAGAATTAAAATAGAAGTAAATAGTGATAAAAATAATATTATCTAAAATATAAAATGATTCTCATACTAAATTACTAATTTTACAAAAATACAGGATCTCATAATTTAGAATTTTAAACAGAAAATTAAAACTAAATGGAATTAAATTTAGTAATGAGAAAGAAAAAACATAAAATACTTGAAAATCAAATTTTACGACTAGCTCATAAAGTCTGGCTTCCAAACAAATATTCAAAAAATTACACTACCAAAATAATTTACTTGCAATTCCGGCAAATCATTTTCATAATCCTCGTTAAATTCTCCCTTATAAGTAAAATCTTCTTCATATTTATCACTGGGGTCTAAATTTTCTAAATTATTATCGTGCAGCCACATTCGAGAATTTCTTTTCTTCTTACCTTCCCGAATCTAATAGAGATTATTAACTGAATTCTACTAATTGACCGGTTAAACGTTTAAACAATTCAAATAATTTCTAATTTTAAATTAAATAAATTTTTGAGAATTATATTAACTACTTAACTACTTTGTGTAGTCCGGAATCAAAAAGTGTAGTGGAAAATTAACTTTATTTTCTAAACAAAATTTACCTTAATCTAATGTTTTGAGAGTATTAAAAATGAACTTGAATGTTTATTTGAACTATTATTCTCTAGTCTATAAATTATCAATATTTTTATTTCTTTATCATAGTTCTCACAGTCTTTCCTTTTTTGCCTGTTTTCTCCTTTTTCTCGATTTTCCATTTATATTCAAAATGAATTAATAGAGTCCAATAAGAAAATTCTACCATTTTTTGTTGAGCTAATTATTTTTGGTTGAACAGTCTACTATCATATTTTTTATGGAGAATTAACCTTTTTTGGTTAAAAATGTTATTACTTTGTTGAATATTTTATTATTTTGATGAAAATTCAATAATTTATTAAAATGCATTCTTTTTGGCTGAATATTCTAATGCTTTGCTAAAAATGCGTCTTTTTGGGTTAAAAATTGAACTATTTGGTAGAAAATTCAACTATTTGGTTGAAAATTACTGAAAAATATTTCTTGGTTGAAAATCCATCTCTTTAGCTGTTTTGTTGAAAATTCGTATTTTTGGGTTGAAAATTTAACTATTTTGTTGAAAATTTTTTCTTCTTTCGGTTGAAAATGAATATTTTTGGTTGAAAATTTAACTATTCCACTTTTAGTTTCAAAATTTTAGTTGAAAATTAATCTCTTTAGTTGAAAATGTAACTAATTTGTTGACAATTTTTTCTATTTTGGGTTGAAAAGAAATCTTTTTTGTTGAAAATTTATCTTTTTTAGATGAAAATTCAACTATTTAGTTTGAAGTGGAGCTACTTTTCAAAAAGTGCATTTTTTTGCTGCAGATTCATAATTTTATTTCTTCATTTTTTCGTGTATCTTAAAATATTATTGTAGTGTAATATCAAAAACTGTAGGATCAAAAACATCAAACCCGGGAAAAGCCTACACTACATTAATATTCATAATTTTAGTTGAAAATTTATCTCTTCAGTTGAAAAATTAACTATTTTGTGGAAAATTTCTTCTTTTTTGGTTGAAATTAAATCTTTTTGGTTTAAATTAATCTTTTTTAATTTGAAAATTCAACTGTTTGCTTTAAAGTGGAACTACTTCATTAGAAATGAATTTCTTTACTGAAATTTCATCATTTTAATTCAAAATTTATCTCTTCAGTTGAAAATTTCTCCTTTTTTTGGTTGAAAATTAATCTTTTTGGTTGAAAATAAATCTTTTTGGCTAAAAAACTATTCGATTTTTTGTTGAAAAATGATCTTTTTTAGTTGAAAATTCAACTATTTTGTTGGGAATTTCTCCTTCTTTTCGTTAGAAACAAATATTTGTTGTTGAAAATTTGAGTCTTCTATTTTTGGTTGAAAATTTATCTTTTTTAATTGAAAATTCAACTATTTGCTTTAAAGTGAAACTACTTTATTAAAAATGTATTTTTTTGGTTGAAGATTCACAATTTTGATTCAAAATTTATTTTTTCAGTTGAAAATTTAAGAATCTTGTTGCAAATTTCTCCTTTTTTTGGTTGATAATAAATCATTTTGGTAGAAAATTTAACTATCCCATTTTTGGTTGAAAATAAATATTTTTGGCTGAAAAGTTAACTATTCCATTTTTGGCAGAAAGTTGAGATTTTTAGTTGAAAATTCAACTATTTGTTTTAGAGAGAAACTACAGTGCTAAAAATGCATATTTTTGTTTGAGGATTCATAATTTTAATTGAAAATTTATCTCTTCAGTTGAAAATTTGAGAATTTTGTTGAAAGTTTCTCCTTTTTTTTTGGTTGAAAATCTAACTATTCCATTTTTGGTTAAAAACTACTTTGTTAAAAATGCATTGTTTGGTTAAAGATTCCTCATTTTAGTTGAAAATTTAGCTTTTTAGTTGAAAATATCTCCTTTTTTTTAGTTGAAAATAAATCTTTCTCACTGAAAATTTAAGTAATCCATTTTTGGTTGAAAATTGATTTTTGTTTAGTTGAAAATTCAACAATTTGGTTTATAGTGGAACTAAATTGTTAAAAATGCATTTCTTTGGTTGAACATTTATCATTTTAGTTGAAAATTTATCTCTTTGTAGAAAATTCTTTTTTTTTGTGAACAGTTAACTTGTTTAAATCAAAATTTGAATTACAGTCAACTTTCATTTATTCCAAGGGCCGAGAAACGTAAGCATTCCGATATTCCAAGTCAGCAGGGGCCCCCACCTCAACCGCGAGTCGTGGGGTGTTTTTGTCAAGCGACGTTCATTGGCTGCCCCTGGCTTGTATCGATGTGCGCGCTGTAGGCATGTGTGCGTCCTTGCATTTGCGCGAGGCTTTCCCGCTCTTCAAGCCTCTTTTTAATTGGTTAGCCACAGACGCGGACGAGACCGTACAGGTACCGTGGTGGGAGGTAAAGGGACTTCGCCACTTGGAATATCCAAGCGTGAGAGACTTGGAATAAGTTAAAGTTCACTGTAATTTGTTTTGGTTAAGAATTCTACTATTTTGTTGGAAGTTTGTTCTTTTTATGGTTGAAAATTAATTTATTTAACTGAAAAGTTAAGTGCTCGATTTTGGGTTGGGATTTTATCCCTTTTTGTTGAAAATTCAACTATATGGGTAAAAAATCATGTAACTTGTTGAAAATTTGACTTTATTGGTAGAAAATTAATCTTTTGAGTTGAAAATTAATCTTTTTAGTCGAAAATTGAACTATTTAGTGAAAAATTCATCTATTTCTTCGAAAGTATAATATTCTTACTGGAAATGTCAAGAACTTAGGCTTTTGAATGGAATTTAATATAGTGCCCATATAAATTTTATGTAAAAGAATTTATTCCCCTATTCTTTTGAAAAGTTTTCTTATTTGTCCTGTTCTTAGACCATTTTGGCCTGTGAAGCCTCTCATCGATACAGTAGAAGAAATGTCTTTTTTGGTTTTTTCTTATAAGTGTGTGTGTGTAGAAATTATTCGAATTATTTAAACGTTTAACTAGACATACATGGAGCACTATTATATACTGAATATTGAATATCATTATTGAAATACTTATTTCAAATCAGCGAATCTCGTTTTTTTTTTCAATTAAAAATCGTGAATGGGATAGAAGTTGATTAATTAAGAATATACCTGGTGCATTTCTCTTTTGTGTCGCTGAAGAGGTTTTGTCTCGACAAATGAATTCGTTGGCACGAAACTAGTTTCCACGTCCGACAATATAACTCGATCTTCTTCCGTTTCGTCTAAGTGACTCGGAATTGTAGCTAAAAGTTTTTTAAGTGGAATATAATTACATTCTCATTTTTAGGGTTTCGTAGCCGCGGGCAAAAACCCTTATAGATTCGGTCAAGTTTCCGCCCATCCGTCCATTCGTCCGTCCATCGTATTTTTTTCCAAGAAGGGGAAGTGAGGGGAAATCATGGGACGGAAAGTAGGAGAATAGAAGAGAAATTAGGGTAGGGGAAATAGGAGAATGGAGGGAAAATTAGGAGAGGGTAAGCAGGGAAAGTGAGGGGAAATTAGTGGAAGGGAAGTGGGAATAGAGAGAGAAGGGGAAGAAGGAGAAATGAGAGAAGTAAGGGAATAAGGGCAATGAGGGGGAAGTAGTGGAAGTGAGGGAGGGAGAGTAGTAGAAATTATTAGAAATTAGGATGAGTAGGGGAAGGTTATTGTGGGCTGAGGAAGGGATTTAGGAGAAAGGAAATGTTAGCTTAGAAAGCAAGGAGAAGGTGAAGTAGAGGAGGAAGAAGTTTAGGAATGTAGGGTGAAGCGTAAGGTGAGGGAAGAGATAGGAGGACAATGAGGAAAAAATAGGGGAGAATTAGGGGAATAAGAAAAATGAGGGGAAAGTAGGAAAAGTGAGGGAAAATGAATAAAGGTGAAGTATGGAAAGAGGGGGAGATAAATTAAGAGAACTTAGGGAAGGAAGTGAAGGAGAAATCAGAAAAATGAGAGCGAAGTGGGGGAAATGAGTGTAGGGAGTAAGGGAAGATAGGGGAAGTAATGGGAGTTGAAATGATGGGAAATAAGTCTAGGGTAAGTAGGGCAAGTGAGGAGAAGCTAGGGAAGGGAAGTAGGGGAAGTTATTAAAAATGAGGGTGAGTACGGGAAGGAAATTAAGGACTAGGGGAAGGGAAGTGTTAGCTAAGGAAGCTAAGAGAAGGGAAAGTATAGGAGGAAGAAGTTGAAGAATGGAGGGCGAAGCGTAAAGTGAGGGGAGGGAAATTAGGGGCAGTGAGGGTAGATTAGGGGAGGGGAAGTAGGGAAAATCATGAGAAATTAGAGGAGAGAAAGAGATGGAAAAGGAATAAGGGAAAATTGAGAGAGAAGTAGGGAGAATAAGGAAAATGAGAGGAAAGTAGAAAGTCAGAGAAAATGAATACAGGGGAAGTATGGAAAGAGGGGGAGAGAAATTAAGAGAACTTAGGGGAGGAAGTGAAGAAGAAATCAGAAAAATGAGAGGGAAATGAGGGTAGGGATTCGGGGAAGTTAGGGAAAGTAATGTGATTTGAAATTATGGGAAATAAGGATAGGGTAAGTAAGGCAAGAGAGGGGAAGTTAGGGAAGGGAAGTAGGGGAAGTTATTAGAAATGAGGGTGAGTACGGGAAGGAAATTGACGACTATAGGAAGGGAAGTGTTACCTAAGGAAGCGAGTAGAGGAGGAAGAAATTGGAGAAGGGATGGTGAAGGGTTAAATGAGGAGGGGAAATAAGGGTAGGGGTATTAAGGGAAATTAGGGAGAGGAAGTAGGGGAAATTATTAGAAATGAGAGTTAGTACAGGAACGAAATGAAGGGCTAAGAAAAGGAACTATGAGAAGGGAACAGTTAACTAAGGAAGAGAGGAGATGGTTAAGTAGAGGAGTAAGAAGTTGAGGAAGGGATGTTGACGGAGGGGAGGGAGAATAACGGTAGTGGTAGTAGGGGAAATAAGGGGGCATTAGGAAGGGAAAGTAGGGCAAATGTTTAAAAATGAGGGTGAGTAGGGGAAGGGAATTGAGGGCTGGGGAAAGGAACTAGGGGAAGGGAAGTGTTAGCTAAGGAAGCGAGGAGAGGGGGAAGTAAAGGAGGAAGAAGATGGAAAAGCTTAGCGAAGGGTGAATTCAGAGGGGGAGTAGGGGAATGTAGGGGGAGTAGGGATGGGAAAGTATGAGAGGGGAAGGATTGAACGACTTTATTAACGTCATTATGGGCTACGAAACCATTTTTTGTAGGCTTGCGGCGCCTACTTTGACTAATTTCTTTTCAGTTGGCTCCACTAAAGCACTACTTATTTTAGATAAAAGGTAAATAAAAAATAGTTGAAAAATATTTCGTGATGCAGTTTTCGATACCATTCATAATAATAAAAGAAGAACATATTATTTGACTTACAAAAGTGATAAATTGATGATTCGGTTGAAACTTCTCGTCTTCTTTCCGTGCTTTTGTCAGTGGGTTGATGAAGTGAAAATTTTCCCACAACAGCCGATCGAGATAAGGCGATAAAAATAATAGTTACTGGTAAAATTACTGCAGGTATAAGGAGCATATATCTGATCCAAGCTCGCCAAAATTTATTTCGCCCCACGCACCATCTGATTCAACAAAATAAAACTTGTGTTCAAGATTTTTTACCAAAATTGTTGATTAAATGTTTAGAAAATATAAATTTTTCCATCAGTAGATTTATAGGGTTGCTACAGGTCGGGAAATTCCGCAAAGACAGGGAAAGTCAGGAAGAACCTAAAGGGTCAGGGTATTTTCGATAAACTGAAATTAAAGTTTATAAATTTCGGTATGACTGGTGTCCGAACTGCAAAATAATTCCCCAATACCAATATTTTCCTCTTTTTTTAAAGAATTCCTCCTTTTCCCTCTATTTTCAGGAAATTTTCCTTTTTTCTTGATTTTTCTCTTAAATGCAAACGGCATTGATAGAACCCAATAAGAAAATACAACTATTTTTGGTTAATAGTTTGTTTGCTTTTTATTAAAAAGTCTACTATTATTTGAACTATTTTGTTTAAAATTAGCTTTTTTCGGATGAAAATTACTTTTCTTAGCTGAAATTTTAAATATTCCATTTTTGGTTGTAAGTTGATCGTTTTTAATTTAAAATTGTCTTTTTTATTGAGAATTTATGTTTTCTAGTTGATAATTCAATTGTCATGTAGAAATTTCGTCTTTTTGGATTAAAAATTCATGTTTTGTTGAAAACTCGTTCTTTGGGTTAAAAATTGCATTATCGTAGGAGAAAATTGAACTATAATGTTGAAAATTAACTTTGTAGTTGAAAATTTATATTTTCGGTTTAAAAATTCAACTGTTTTATAGAGCATTCGCCTTTTCGGATTAAAAATTCAACAGTTTAGTTGATTTTTTTTTTCTCTTTTTGACTAAAAAATCTTTTTTCATTATAAATTCAACTCTTTTGTTGAAAATTCGTCGTTTTGGTTTAAAAATTCATAACTTTCGGTAGAACTGTTATATTTTTTAGTTCAAAATGCAACTATTTGTTTTAAAGTTGAACTACTTTGTTAAAAATTCATTTTCCTATCGTTGAGGAATCATCATTTTAGTTGAAAATTCATCTCTTTGGTTGAAAATTTAAATATTTTGTCAAAAATTCGTTCTTCTTATTGTTGAAAATTAATTTTATTAACTGAAAGTTCAACTATTCTATTCTGTGTTGAAAATTTATCTTGCTTATTTGAAAATTCAACTATCGGGTTGAAAATACATCTTTGTAGATTGAAAACTCAACAATTTGTTAGACATTTCTTTTTTTCTTAACTAAAAAATCTTTTCTGTTGGAAAATCAGCTATTTTATTAAAATTCTTATTTTTTGGATAAACTCAACTGTTTTTGTTTTAAAATGAAAATCAATCCTTGGTTGAAATATCATCTATCACAGTTTTTGTTGGGAATTATTATTTAAGTTGAAGAAAAAATTAATTTTGTGTTTGTTAAAAATTCCACTTTTCGGTTGAATTCAACTGTTTTTTATTCTCTTACGTTTAAGGAATTAAAGTATTTGATTAAAAGTTGAACTACTTTGTTAAAAATTACTTTTGTTGTTGTTAGAAGATTCATGATTTCAGTTGTAAATTCATCTCTTTAGTTGAAAATGTAACTATTTTGTTGAAAATTCTTCTTTTTTTAAATTAATTTAACTATTTCATTTTTGGGTGAATTTTTTTTTTTTAATTTATCTTTGTAGGTTGAAAATTCAACTATTTGCTAAAAAATTCAACTTTTTAGTGGAAAATTCCAATATTTTGTTTAAAAGTCAGCCTTTTTGGTCGAAAATTAAATTTCTTTGTTGAAGATTCATCTCTTTTGGTGGGAAATTGATTTTTTTCGTTGAAAAGTATTTTTTTGTTCGTTTTGACATGAAAATTCAACTATTTAGTAAAAACTTCAATTATTTTTTTAGAAATTCATCTCTTTTGCTTTTAAGCTTAACTATTTATCTATAAATGCAAATGTTTCGTTAAATTTGTTCTCCTTGAAAATCTACTATTTGTTTAAAAATTCATCATTCTTGGTTGAAATTAAATCTTCTTTGTTTGAAAATTGATATTTTTTCGTTGAAAATTAAACTACTTGGTTAAATTTGAAAATTTATTTCTTTGGTTGAAAATTCATTTATTTTGGTTGAGGAGTCAACTGTTTTGTTGAAAATTAACTATTTTATTTTAACTATTTTATTTGATTAAAAAGTCACTCTTTTTGGCCGAAAATTCGTTTTGTTTAACAGAAAAGTCGAACTTTTGATATGAAAATTCATCGCTCTTCTAACAAAAATTCCAAGTTTCTAAACAATTTCTAAATTTCTAAAAACTTTTTTTTGGTTAAAAATGAAACTGTTTTTGGTTGAAGTTCAATATTTTTAGTTCAATATGGCCTGAAAGAAAAATTTATAATGCACAGGGGAAGTGGGAAATTGGTCGGGGAAAAGTCAGGGAAATTTAAAATTGGAATTCTGTAGCAACCCTCATTTACTTGAAAACAGACTCAGAATATTTGACGGGGGGAATTCACTGAATTCTTCGCTCAAACGTCTCGATTTTTCAATATAATTTTTTATACAACAATATATAAAAAAATGTAATGACAAAACTAGCAATTTCAAAAATATGATTTTTGATCTAAAAAAAAATTGCTGAAACAAACTTGCTTTTGATAAGAATTCATACATATGTACTTGAGAAATATAAATAATTAATTGAAAGTACAAGGTAATTCTTATAAATGATTTATATAAACATATACTTCAGTATAGTTTTCAAATGTTGAAAACACTGATTTTTTCCATAAAATGCCTTATATTTTGTATTAGATTTCTAATTGTTAACAGGGAATATATTTAACTGTTTATAACAAAAATGTTCAACTCATGCTCCAAAGGAATGTTTATTCGTGAAAATTTTCGTTTTTTGCAATAAATTCTGTCGGAAAAAAGTTAATACTGATGTTTAATCAAGATTTGTGGCTAATAATTAAAAATTAACTAATCTAACTGTTTTATGTCATATTACCTCAGTATTGATATTCCAAGACAAAAGTTTAGCGAAAATTTAACAATTATTATTTTTAATAACAAATATTATGAAAGAATGGCACATATAAAGTTACAAAAGAAGTGTACCGTTTTTTAATAAATACTTGGATTAATTTAAAAATAGCTAGAAACCATGAAGCAACTATCCAAGAAATAGTTTTTTAGTTAAATTTATGAAAGTTAATAAATAATTTCATATTTTATAAACAAATTTTATAAACAAGTATCCATATCGGGTATTTATGATGGAATAAATAATTTTTTCTGCGGAATTGATCATATATTACATGTTAATAAAACCTAAGATCATATTTGATCATCCAATAAAAATTTGTCTTTTAAAGTTGAAAATTCAACTATTTGGTTGAAAATTCAAATATATATTGTTGAAAACTCGTCTTTTGGTAAAAAAATCCTTTTAGTTGAAAAACTACTTGATTAGAAGTTGAACTATTTTATTGGCATTCCATTTCTTTTGTTGAAGATTCATAATTTTAGTTGAAAATTTATCTCTTTGGTTGGAAATTCGATTTTTTTATTGAGAATTAATTTTTTTAACTGAAAATGTAACTATTCCATTTTTAGTTGGATATTAATCTGTTTTGATCGAGGATTCAACTATTTTGTAGAGGATTCGTCTTTTTGGTTGAATTCAACTAGTTTTTTCATCACAAATAAAAATAATTGTTGGTAGAAAAAGAGAAAACTAAAAGAGAAAAATAATTTTAACTATTATATGATTCGTTAGAAATTTATCCTTTCGGGATGAAAATTCAACTATTTTGTTGAAAATTCTTCTTTTTGATTTTAAAATTCAACAATTTAGTTGACAATTGATGTATTTTGTTGAAAATTCGTCTTTTTTTTGTAGAAAATTAATCCTCTAGGTGAAAAATTCATGTTTTCGGTTGAAAATTCATTTTTTAAGATTCTCCTCTTTGATTCTAAATTGAACTATTTTGGTAAGAATTCGTTTTCTTTTTTTGTTGAAAATTAATTTTTTTATCAGAAAATTTGTTGTTGACAATTTCTCCTCAATAAATTAAAAATGTATGTAATTTGTTGAAAATTCGGCTTTTTGTGCAGAAAATTAATCTTCTTTGTTGAAAAAATTATCTTTTTGGTTGAGGATTCGACTATTTTGAAAAAAATTCGTTTCTTTTATTGAAAATATGTTTTTTAAATGAAAATTGAACTATTCTACTTTTGATTTAAAGATGATCTTTTTTGGTTAAAGATTCAATTATTTGATTGAAAATTTATCTTTCTTGGTTGAAAATTCATCTTTTTTGGTAGAAAATTAATCTTCATGGTGGAAAATTCATATTTTTGGTTAAAAATTTAGGTATTTGGGTAAACATTCATCTTTCCTGGTTAAAAATTCAATTTTTTTAAGTTTCACCTCATGGATAAAAAATTTAACAATTTGGTGTAACGGTTGACCTCTATGGACCTCTCCCACTTACAAATTCAGGCTATATATACAGCGCTTCGGCTCAGCACGAGTCACTTCTAATCATAATCTTATACGACAAACTGTACTCGTTTGAATCGAGAATAGTCGAGTACCGTTTGGTAACTCGACTCCTTTTTGAAAACATCGATTCTAATATTTTGGCATAACATTTCTGGCGATCCTGCCAGGATTGCTCTTTCGATTTATTATATCCACGGACACATCAGAGAAATCACATAAAGGGCAATTCCTGAGACGAATTTGGAGTCATTGAATTCTACGGAATTCAGAAGAAAGAATTTTACGGAATTCACAATAAGAACTCCGGGCTTCGCTATGGAAAGCCCGTTAAGCTACAAAGAGTAGTAAAACAGAATTAAAATTAGTGGTGAACTTAGTAACTGCTATTCAACGTAAAATTCTGATTTTCCGAAATTCACCATACACTGAGAACGAGGTCCGCAATCAGGCGGAAGACACAACTGCGTATTGACACTAGGAAGAACGACGACAAGTTATTGGCCAACGCCCACATCCGGTTCAGCAGCAAGAACTCCAGGGATTTCCACCCGCCAACCAAGAAGGATCAAGCCATCCAGTGACAGAAGATAAAAACATCACGATTAGAAAAAGTAAGCAATCAAAACAACAACAAAAACAAGTCGTATTGAATTGTAAAGAGTATAAGTCCTCCTTACTGTCTGAGGAAGGAGACTAACGTGAAATCAAAAGCTAATTTCACGTTAGGCGAGGCAAAGTTTTACAAACTCCGGTAGAGCATACTCCTGGTGTTCCAGAGCACTACTCTTCCTCAATGCAAATAAATAAAATTACTTTGAAATCAGGCTATTGTAGTAGAATGATACCCTGCATTTCACTGTATTAACGGACAAAAGTCCAAATCATACACACTTAATTTGTACGCGACACCATTTTTACACCGACAAACTAGAAAAATAAGTACACTGGCATATCAAAAATATCGCGATAATTCAGAATTAGGGTACAAAACGGACGAGACAAACTCACCTGTTAACATGTCTGGAACGGACTCTCCCAACCCTAATCCAACCGCACCTGTTCAAATAACTGACGAAATGATATTTCGAATGTTCGGGAATATCGAAGTTTTAACGGCCAACATGGTAGCTTTAAAAATAGAAAATAATAATCGAACCTTAGAAATCCAAAAAATAATAAAAGAATTAGACTACAAAGGGGACATAGAAACGGACAAAGGGGAACCCGAATCGACGGAAGACCTCGATGAAAATAAGGAAAGTAGGTCAATAGATAGTAGTCCACTGACGCGTGAAGGGACTGAAGCAATATCATCCCACCCATCTACAACAAAATCGGAGGTCCCAGAAATGATAACTCAACCCCCAAATGAATACGACCTAGAAAGGAAAGATATAAGCAAACAACTTTCTAAAAATATGCAGCTACTCAGAGAAAGAGAAGAAACTAGGGCATCTAGATTCCTAACCGACGAAGAAGAAAGGGAAGCAACGGAACGTCGTCTACTTAGAAATGAGCAATTACTTAGAGAAAGTATAAAAACCAAAGAAGATGAAAAAATTAATGCTAAATTAGCTTTAGAAACAATAAGGACCATAAATGGCCAATATGACATCGGCGTAGAGGATTTTATTAAAAGCGTTAAAAGGGCGAAAACTAGATGCACACAACCAAACTTACTTCTAGACTTGATTCTCGCCAAGAAAATACAAGGCATTGCGGAAAAAGCTACCCGTTACACAACTGTCAAATCTTACGAAGATTTATATACTTCTCTAAGACAAAACCTAAAACAAACCGGCTCAATTCTAGCACTAAAAAGCAAATTAGAATCCTGGAAATAAGGTATTACAGAAACAGTTCAGAATTTCAGCCTACGCTTCAGGCAATTAACCAATGAATTAAATTACGCCGTTCAAGCTAAACATATTAATGAAACTGAAAGAAGAGTGAGAATAAACATAGAAGAAGAAGAAGAAGAAAATATTAACAGTTATTTACTTAATTTAAAAAAAGAGATCGGACTCCAAGTATGATAATACGACATAATTCAAACAGTAGAGTCTCGGGGCGATACTCACTCTAAAGTGAGGGGGAATGATACGTAACAACGTAGACTACAGTGATAGGATCCAAGAATTACAAAAATTATTGAAACTAGATCACATTGAGAACAAAGTTTCCAAAGTTAGAGACAGTATACATCAAATACTCCTTCAGTACCAAGAAGTGTTCACACTACCCGATGACCCACTCCCCTGTACAAAACTCACAGAACATGAGATTACCCCAAACTCAGGGAAAATAATAAACTTAAGATCTCATAAACTCCCAGAAAAACATAGAGAATTTGCCCTAGAAGAAACACAGAAACTCCTAAATAAAGGAATAAGAAGGCATTCACAATCACCGTTCAATTGACCCCTATGGGTCGTCCCCCAAAAAAGAGAGAAACTTAGAATGGTCATAGACTATCGACAAGTGAATAAAGATACTGACCAAGACGCCTACCCGTTACCAATAATAGACGACATTTTAGAACAACTAGGACAAGCAAAATTCTTTTCCGCTCTCGATATGAGCGCTGTTTTTCACCAGATCCCTATGAAAGAACAGTGTAAAAAGTATACAGCATTTTCAACATCTCAAGGACACTTCGAATATAATCGAATGCCCTTTGGACTAAAGAACGCACCAGCGACATTACAGAGAATGATGGACAACGCATTTAGAGGATTAATAGGCAAAGAATGTTTCGTCTATATCGACGACATTGTAATATTCGGATCTACCCTAGAGGATCACAATACAAATCTAGTAAAAGTTCCACAACGAATCAAAGAACTTGGCTTAAGATTAGAACCAACTAAATGCCAATATCTCAAACCTGAATTAGAATATCTAGGTCATTTGGTAACTAAAACTGGAGTTAAACCAAACCCTGCTAAAATTAAAGCAGTTCAAGAGTTTGAAAATCCAATCACAGTGAAAGAAGTCACAAAATGCGAGGAAGCATTTAATAAACTCAAAAATATCCTCTGCACGGCACCTGTTTTGAAATTCCCAAACTTTAAAGAGCAATTCACACTCACAACGGATGCCTCAAACCTAGGTCTAGGAGTAGTCCTATCCCAGAATGAACACCCATGTTTATTTATATCTCGAACTTTAAACCTTGCAGAAAAAAATTATAGCACATCTGAAAAAGAACTTTTAGCTATAATATGGGCAGTAACGCTTAAGACAATACCTTCTAGGAAACAAGTTTAAAATTCAAACAGACCATAAAGCACTAGTATGGTTACATAACTGTAAAGACCCCAGTTCAAAACTCTTAAGGTGGAGAATCAAACTAGAAGAATACAAGTATGAGATCCAATATGTAAAAGGAAAAGAAAACAAAGCAGCCGACTGCTTATCCAGATTATTCCCTATTGAACAAAAAAACCTCATAGCCGAAGCATTAAGAGATATCAACCTCGAAGAAGCTATCGAAAATGAACTCCCTGATATAGAATTATTCGACACACCCATCAATCGGGATTTGAGCACACCAGAACCAGTAGTAACGAACAAACCAATCAAGATAAATGAAGTTACATTAGAAAAAGAGGATGAGAATCAAAACCCCTTACAGACGAATATTAGAACCCTTGGTAGAAACCTCAGAACCAACAGCAGGAACTTCTGAGCCAACACTAGAAGAATCTTCGGAAGATCAACTATACCAAGACTTCATAGAATGGAGGCTAAATCCAACGTCAGGAACAGTTAAAATTAAACCGAACGCTTCAGGAAAACTCTGGACCTTTACGAAGAAAGAACAAATGCCACCTTTTAATGAGGAAGAATGGTTAAGAAAGTTAGGTTGGATAATCGATGAAATTAAATCTAGAAAACTAATTTTAGTAAGATTAGCCTTCGGAGACCCTTTATTTACACCAATAGAAAAGGACGTAATCCAAGAAATGATCGAATACCTTTCTAACATTTACCGCGAATCTAACTTTCACTTATGTTTCTCTAACACCAGAGAACTCACCAAAGAAGAAAAAAGAAGAGTAGTAATCGAAGCACATTCAACACATTTAGGGGAGAAAAACTCAATAGATCGAGCTAAGAAATTAGGATATTGGATAGGAATGGACAACGATGTTATAAAATACGTTAAATCCTGTCCTATCTGTCAGTTGCAAAAAACAACTAGAATCACTAACCAAGCTAGTAGCATAATACCTGACATCCCTACGAAACCTAACGAGAAAATCGCGCTCGATATCTTCGGACCATTACCAGAAACTACTCAAGGAAATAAGTATATACTAAGCCTTCAAGACCGGCTAACAAGATACACAGTATTAATACCCTTAAAAAACGAAACTGCAGAATCGATTATCAATAACCTAATTGAGCCCCTGAGACTATTTTAACAGATCAAGGTCAAAATTTTCTATCAGAACTCATGCAACAATTTAAAGAACAGTACCCTCGGAATATCACCGTTCGAAGCTACATTTGGAAGAAAACCAAATATTCGTTCCACAATTAATCCTTCCCCAAATCTAACGTGCTATGATTTAATTAAAAAATGGAAGTCTAGTCATGAACTTAGTTTGAAAAGAATGAAAGAAAGAATTGAAGCTGAACAAGAACAAACTAAGAAATTTTTAGAAGACAGAATAGTTAGGAAACATCCAATCTATAAAGAAAAATAATGGGTTAAATGAAAAAAAAACACCAAGCAAAATAAGTTGTACCCGAGCTGGAAAGGTCCCGGGCAAATCTTATAAATACTAAAAAACAATAACATTAAAATTAGACACGATAATAAGATTATTAAAGCACACATAGATCAATGTATGCCCTAATTTGTAGATGGCGCTCGCATTGATAACCCTAATGATCCTGTCGATAACAACAACGAGGGCTAACTACTCTTTGGAAGAATTAAAAGGCAACATTTATTTAGAGGAAATAAGGAAAGTTCATTTGTTTCATGAAGAATGGAGATTAGTGATAGGAATAAATGTAACAACAACAGAAGGAAGGATAGAAGCGATAGATCAATAGATTAACTTCAAAGATTACAATTCTACATAAACTTTTAGGAAAACAGAGACATAAGAGAGGATTAGCAAGTTTTATTGGAGACATCTCCAAAACTTTATTCGGAGCTCTTTCTGAATCCAATCTACGACCAATTAACACAGTGTTCGATAAACAGTATAACGATAACAAAAATATAGCCATAGTGTTGACTAACTATACCAAAATCTTGAAACGAATACTTGATTATTTCTCAACGGAATATTCTGCAATAAAAAAAGAAATTGGAAAAGAACTGGGAATGGCCCAAAAATGTAGTCAAACTGTGAATAATAACACAAAGGATAACTTTGTTAATACAGCCATCGACGCTATCAACGATGCAAAACACGGTATAGCACACCCCCAAAT
>JAABKJ010001588.1:0-30233 GCA_011634705.1 Andricus grossulariae
GAACTGCAATGTTCACGAAACGTCGGCAAGTTTCGTAGTTTTGCACACGATTGAAACCCGAAAAAGCTTTAAATTCATACACTGATTCTTATCATTCATGTTTGCTTTAGATTTTTTGTGATTGATTGGAATATTGATGAAAATAGATATTGAAAAACTGACCTTTTTGAATTTCATGATTTCTAAACTGATTACAAAATTATTTGTCTGTTTCAATGCATATATTAAAATGTTATTCTCCAATTATTATTATTATAAACTTACATTTTTATTGCAAAAATGAGATTCGTTAACCTCTTCAGCTAACCTTGAACTGTTGACAGATTTTCGTATATTCCACATTGAAAAAGAAAATCAAAAAACAGATATCACACTTACCCCAAGTATGATTTTTAATTTCAATTATATAATTTATCATTAAAAATAATGAAAATGTGAAGTATAATTCCAAATTTTCTCTGTATCACATTAGCCCCATAATCACACTTACCCCTATCAATCCTGAAAATAATTTTTATCTGACTGATTAAAGTAACTTGAAATTCCTGCAAAGTTCCTTCTTTATACGAGGAAACAAATGAGAAAAATTATAAAAATTTCAGCAAAAAATCAACGGTGTCATTTTTTTGGTTCACATATGAAGGGTGGCAGTACAGAACTAGATAATCAACAAAATGGAAATTTTTCAAAAAAGGAAAAAAACATTCCATAAAATCGATATCACTATTTGAAAATGAAACAAATGATAACTCCCAAACCGACTTGCTTTTAAATTGTGGCCAAAAAGTATTATTTTATTTGAAAATGTAATTGAATTATTTTCAGAAGTATTATTTTTTATTTAAAATTCAAATTATATATTTTATTTATTAACGCCAGTTTTTTATCTAAACGTCTTTTCTATTTATAAATCAAATTGGATTTATTTCGATGAAAAAAGTTTTTCTGTTTGAAACAGATGTTTCAAATATTACGAATGAGCATAACTTCCATACTCTTCGACAAAGTTTATTAATATTATAGGTCAATCGATTCGCATTGAATCAAGGAATCTTTTCCTTTATTGCATAAATTTTTAATTATGTTCATAAAAAAATGTTACTATAAAAAACCGTTTTTTCAAATATTATGCATTACCATAGCTTCCTTACTGTTTAATGAAATGTATCAATATTATAAGTCAACCGATTCGGCTCTAATCAACACATCTATTTTATTCTCACATCAACTTTAAATTATGAGAATCAACCAATTCTTACTATAATAATCGATTTTAAATATAATATAAATGACGATAAATTCCTTACTCTTCATTGAATTTTTAAAAATATTTTAGGTCAATCGATTCGTCTCGAACCAAGGAATCTTTTGTATTCGTGCATCAACTTTGAATTATTTTGTTGAAAAAAGTTTTACTATAAAAAACCGATTCTTAAAAAATTATTAAATGCTGAAAAAAATGCAACAAATATTTTTAGAAATTCTCTGGTCATTTTCAAGATATTAGTGCTGAAAATAAGCCCTCCAAATTGCATCAATTTATCGACAACGGTTTTCAAGTTATCGGGTTCACAAAAAAGTGTGACTTCCACACACACACGCATCCACACGCATGCATACACATCCACATTCCACTACATGCACACAGCCGGACAATTGCTTAGAACATTATTTTAGACATTTTTAAATTGAGGAAGGTTTATTTAAATAAATTTAACAATGTTGGAAAATGTTACCATTACAAAACTTCCTCTATGAGAAAGCAAAAGCAATCAAAAAAGCATCTTTTTTTATTATACACATAAATATTGAAGTATTTTAATTTTTAATGTGCAAAATTTGAGTAATCCAACAAAATAAATAAGAATTGCATTATTTTTTATTACACACATAAATGTTGAAGAATTTTAAATCGCAAGTATGCAAAAATGAAGAATTTCAAATTACAAATCATTAAAATTGAAGAATTTTCAATTGAAAATCCTTAAAATTAAAGATTGTTCAATTCTAACTCTTCAAAATTACGAAAATTTGTATTCCAAATTATTAAAATTAAAGAGTTTTCAATTGTAAGATTAAGAATTGAAAATTATGCTAGTTTTCAGTTTTAAAACAGAAAATTCTAAAAATTTGATGATTACATTTTACATTTCTTCAATTTGGAGGATTTGGCATTGAAAGCTGACCTTTTTATCTTCAAATTTTAAGCTTTTAAATTAACAATTACGTAATTTCGATGTTTTCTTTTAAAAACTGTTTTAATTTGGAAGACTTATTTGAAAACTGAAAAATAATTTAGATTTGAAATTTCTTCAATTTGGAGGATTTAAAATTGAAAACTTGCCTTTTGATATTCAAAATGCTTGTAATTTAAAAATGTTTAATTATACTTATTTAAAATTGAAAGGTTTTCAATTGTAACTCTTAAAAATTGTAGAACTTTGAATTCTAAATCCTTTGAATTAACGAGACTTCAATTTTGGAAATTTACAATTAAAAATTATGTGTGTTTTAAGTTTTTAAACTAAAAATTCTTTAATTTTGAGGCTTCGTATTCAAGGTGTCTGCAATATGGAAGATTTATTTAAAAACTCGGCTTTTGATTTTCAAAAATTGCAAAATTTAAGACTTCTTATATATATATATATATATAATTGAAGAGTTTTCAATTGTAAATCTTCAACATTTAAGAATTTAAAATTAAAAATCGCTAAAGTTGAAGAATTTTCAATCGTATATCTTCAAAATTGAACTATTCCAACAACAAGAAATATTCCAAATTACATACCCTTAAGGTATAAATCTTGAGAATTGAATAATTTGCAATTCTATATATTCAAAATTCAAAATTTTTCAATTGTAACTTTTCAAAATTGCAGAACTTTGAATTGTAAATCTTTTAAAATTTCAGAGTTTTTAATTTTGAAAATTCATATTTTAAGGTTTGATTTTGATGATTTACGTTAGAAATTTCTTTGATTTGAAAAACTTAGAAATGAAAACTTAACTTTTGATTTCGAGAATCATTAAAATTTAAGAATTTTTACTCATACATCCGTAATGTTTAAGAGTTTTTAATTATAACTAATCAAAATTGAAAAGCCTTGAATTTCAAATCTGTTAAAAATTTTGATTTAATTAAAAATGATGGGATTACAATAAAAATGCGTTAATGTTGATTCTATATATACCTTTAATTGCATTATTCCAAAAATACATACCATTAAATTATAAATCTTGAAAATTGAATGATTTACAATTCTACATTTTCAAAATTGAAGCATTTTCAATTGTTTTCCTATCGAAATTGCAGATTTTTGAATTTTAAATCTTTTAAAATTGAAGTTTTTAATTTTGAAAATTTAAATTTGAGAATTCTGTAATTTTTATGGTTTACTTTCGTAATTTCTTTAATTTGGAAGATTTTGAATTGAAAACTTAAATTTGTATCCTCAAAATCATTACATTTATGACTTCGTATTCATACATACTTAAAATTCAAGAGTTTTCAGTTGTAACTATTTAAAATTGCAGAACTTCAAATTTTAAGTCCTTAAAAATTTTTGATTTCATTAAAAATTATACAAATACAATTACAAATTCTGTACTGTTGATGCTCTATATCTTCAATTGCATATATAGTCGAACCTGGATTTAGCGCCGGTTTTGGGACTGACCTTGACGTTAAATCCAGAGACTCGGAACTATTTTATCTCTCCTGTTTCTCTCTCTGTTTTGTCACGCCTGAGTGCACACCGCACATCCCGCCGCAAACACCGCTCACGTAACCCCACGGCGCGGCGTCAATTCTCGGAAGTGAAAAATCCAGGGGAGCTAAATCCAGGTTTCACAGTATATAAATTAATTAATCATTTCTTTCGTTGCTTCTATTTCCTGCTGGGACAACATTTTATATTTAAATAAAAGTTATAGATTAGTGAAAGGCGATTAAAATTCAAATTAAATTTAAAAAATTGTAATAATAGTACTTTAAATTTAAGCTCTTATTTTAATTTGATAATCAGTCTATATATATACATTGTATAATTTTTTAACTGTTAACAGTTAACATTTACTCTATTCTAAGAAGAGAATGCACATAAGGCAGTGTTAGATCTTATTTCTCTGACCCCTGGTGTTAATTTAATTTCCTATCTTGAGAAAAGCAAGACGTCTTTTTATTTGTCCGTCTTTAACACATATTTAACCGATTTAGAGTCCCCTTTGAGGTCGCGGCTGCTTGAGTTTCAGTAAATTAATACCAATTAAAACCCAACTTTTTAGCCAGCATCCGGACTAGTGCGATTACAAGGGGCGTTCGTTACGCTTCTACATACACTATCGCCTTTAACTTACCAGAAAGGTCCCTTTGAATTCGGAGAGAAGCTATAGAGAACCTTGTCCAAACGACAAATTGCAAACTTTGCCGAAACGACCACATCACATATATTCCTCACTTGGAATTACACAAATTTCTGTGTAAAGAGAAAATAACCCTTGGCTTTTCTGTTAGACGTATATAGGCCACACTAGGGTGGTCCAAAAGTGCATTGCGAAACTTTTTTGAACCCCAGAGGGCAAGAGACCCCCCCCCCCCACCAAAGTTTCCATTTCTGGAAAATTAAAATCCGGATTTTTTTTCTTCAAAATTCCAATATTAACACGTGCCACCGAGCACTTAAAATCCCATATATTAACCATGGGAAAACCTAGGATTTCCCCGTAAAAATGTAATTTTTTGATTTTTGGGTCATATTTGGGGTGTTGCGGGGGGAGGGGGTTAAATATGAAAGTTATTTATATTGTTCTATTCCGTATGCACTCCACTCCAATCCCTGAAAAACTTGGCAGCTTTCGATCAAATCCTGAATTATCAGTCCAATTTTTCGAAAATCTAAATTTTCCCATTTTAATGTATGGGATTTTCAAGTGCCCGGTGTCACGTGTTATTATTGGAATTTTAAAGAAAAAAAAATACGGATTTTATCTTTGCGGAAATGGAAACTTTTGGTAACAGAATTTAGCTCGAAAAACGTGTTTTGGACTACCCTAAAGCCACACAGAGGAGCTGAATCAAGTTCAAATGGAAGTTTAAAGTAGAGAGGATTTTTTAAATTGTTTATGGTAATATGAGATCCCACGAACGTTACAAGATAAAAGCGAAAATAATCATTAGGCCGCTTTTCGAAAAAAATCGATTTTTGTATTTAATTACTGAGAAAAGAAGAAATTTTCTTAAGCTCATATGATAAATATTGGTTACCATTTTTTAAATGAATTTTTTTAATGAATGTGGTTGTATATTACCTCCTGAATATATCAAGATGAAAATTAAAATAAGCAGAGGGGGGTTTTTTGAAAAAACTGGATTTTCATATTTAATTACTAAGAAATGAAGAAATTTTCGTAAGCTTATATGGCCAATATTGTTTAGAATTTTATTTAATAGATTTTTTTTATTGTTTGCGATTGTCTGTAACCCTAAGAAATATTTTAAGATAAAAATAAAAATAATTAGCTGGTTTTCGAAGAAAGTCGACTTTTGTATCGAATCCGATTTTCTTTTTGAAATTTTTACAAGGGGTGATGGATTTTATGTCCAAACAAGTACTGCTGAAATAGGATTAATGTATTAAAAAAGTTCAAACTATTTCCCGTTTCACCAGGACTTTTATAGGATAAAATACCGCAATGTCACACTTTTTTAAAGAAAAAATAAGTTAAGTTACTTTTCTTTATGTTTCGGTACTGCGAATTAGTGAAATTTCACTAAAATTTCGTTTGTTTTCACAGGAAATTACTAAATTTAACTAATTGTCGAAGCTAGACGTGTGTCATAAATTTTACTGCACATTTATTAAAATGAACCAATTGATAGAGACAGTAATACATCATTTAATTAGGTTGAACATATTTGTAAAATTTATGGAAACCCCCAGGCGGAAAAATTGAACATAATCTGAAATACTATAAATATAATTTTCATTTGTTTCGTACATTTCTTGTATAAAGCAAACTCACTCTGTTTCTTTTTATTGTACATTTTTTCTGGAAAAATAAGTGATTCAATATTGTCTATTTATTCTATTTAGTTTATATTGAAAATTTTGTTCTAACTATGACAAAAGCATGATATTTAACGACACGGTTCCTTTTGACATTACAAAAATTAATCGCCCCTGTGCCAAAAATTACAACAACAAATTTAAGACATGATGGTAATTTTGTTCTAAATGCTTTCTTTAGCTAATTAAGATATTTAACTGTTTTTATTTAATTCTTTGAAATGATTTCACACTCTTGCAAAATTAACCGGCAAATCTGTTCAAGCTGAAAATAAAAAAAATGAAGGTGATTTTCCTGAAAATGATAGTTGTTCCACTTTAAAAGAAGTACAAAAAGGTTCTGTACCACTTTGCATAGTTTTTCACCGTTTTTGAAATATATACATTTTTCTGCATTTTATGCATTTCATTTACTTTGTCCGCATTTTATTCAAATAATTACTATTTTTCCTTTTTGTCACTTTAAATACGTATATCACTTTATTTTTGCAAAATTTTCGAAACTTATTTTATCTTTAAATAACGAACCAAATTTTTGTGCGAAATATCATAAAGTGGTAAAGGAACTTTTTGTAGCTCTTTCAAAGAGGAACAACTTTGCTATGTGAACTTTTCGTATCACGCCTACTTTTCAAATAAAATTACAAGTTTTTATTTTTAGAAAAATCCCCGCTGTTCTATTTACTTTCAAAAATTTGAATTTTCCTTTCGAATTTAAAAGGAATGTGAAACTGCTCTCCAGAATCAAGAAAGGACAGGTCAATATCTAAGTTAGTTGAAAAAATACAGTTTTTCGAAGAAAATTGACAACTTTTTTTCGAAAACAAAATTTTGAACAAATGTTTGGCAGGTGGTCTAAAAAGTTTTCGAATCCAAAAACGACCCCACAGAACAAATTTCATGCTTTTGTAACAATTAGAGCAAAATTTAAGTGTACCGCTTAGACTAATTATGATATCCAGTTTCAAGATATTTGTCACCTGTAAAAATATATTACTGAATGGTGTTTAATTATTCATATTATTCAAATTGAATTTTTTCATAGGAAATAAAGGAAGGACATCTAACTGGGTTAAGAAGCTCGGATTTACTAAAGTAGGTACACTTACTAAAATATACCAACATTGCTTGAAAGTGAATTGGTAAACGGGTCAGAAAAGCATTGCTAGCTTTCCTTCCTTATCCTTCATCCCTAAGTGCACTAATGCACTCTCTCAACAAGTATTCATTTTAAATAAAAGCTGCTATTATCATTTAGAAAAAAATAAACTCTTATTTTTTATTTTAAAAAAATTTCGTCAGTATTTCTAAAATTATTTCGATTAAAATAAGGTATGAAGATCACATTAGGATTTACAAGAATTTTTTGCATCTGATTATGTGAACAAATAAAATTGGACAAAGAATAATCACTAAAATTCAATAAAAAAATCTCTAATAATATGCTAAAATATGTTATGGGTAGCATGGCATGTCACAAATTTTTAAAAATGAGATTATTGGCTGAAAAAAAATCTAATACACATTCTGACGCAAAATTTTTTTATAATCTAATTTTCAATATTTGTTTTTAAGCATACCACAAGGGTCTAGCTGATTTTTCTGTTTTTGAAATCAAGAAATAAATTTGTAATTACCGCCCAGACTTGAGAAAACATGCCACGCAAGTAAGCAAAAAATTCCCCCTCCATTTTCTCGTTACCTAATAATATTTTTCATTCAAATTGGTTTGTATTGAGTCAGCAACGCAAAAGCTAGAAAGTCACATCTCACTTTTTTTAAATTAAAAATTCAATTTTTTATCACCGTCCAAAATTTAAAAAACGTGCGCCTCGAACGAAAAAAATGTCTTCTCCGTTTTTTATTTTTTGTTGAAAATTAATGTTTCTAACTGAAAATGTTGCTATTTAATTTTTGTTGAAAATTGATCGTTTTTAGTTGAAACTTCAAATATAACATTTTTCATTTAGAATCCATCTTTTTGGATGAAAATTTAACTATTTTTTTACTGAATATTTAACTAATCAATTTTTGGGTAAAAATTCATGTATTTTACTGAAATTTCGTCTTTTTATAGAAAAATATCTACTTAGTTGGTTAAAAATTCAACTATTTTGTTGAAAATTTGTTTGTTTTTCTTGAACTAAACTGTTTTTCATTTTAAATTAAATTTCCTTGTGCAAAAATCAACTATTAATTTTTATATTGAATATTCATCTCTTCGATTAATATGCAACTATTATGTTGAATATTCGTTTTTTTTTTGGTGGAAATTAATCTTTTTACCAAAAAATTCAACTATTCCGATTTTGGTCGAAATTTTATCTTTTTTATTCGAAAATTTCAACTATTTATTTGAAAATTTACTTTCTTTTTAATTCATATTTTTGTCTTGAAAATTGATCTTTTTCAGTTGAAAATTGAAGTATTAGGTTTATCATTGAGAATTTATCCGTTTTGGTTGAAAATTTAATAATTTTGTTAAAAGTCCGTTTTTTTTATTGAAAGTTAATTTTTTTACTGAATATTTAAATATTCTGTTTTTGGTTAAAAATTAATCTATTTCGTTGAAAATTCGTCTTTTTTATAGAGAATTCATCTTCTCGATTGAAAATTCAACTACTTAATTGAAAGTTGAACTACTTTGTAAAAAATGTATTTTATTAGTAGAATATTCATCTCTTTGGTTGAAAATGAAACTGTTTTGTTGAAAATTGACAGCTTTTAGTTTGAAAAGTCAACTAATTGGAAAATAAACTTTTTTTACATCAATATTTTTGGGTTGAAAATTCAACTTTTCCGTAGAAAATTCGTCTTTTTGGCTTAAAAATTCAACTGTTTTGTTGAAATTTTGTTTTTGTTTGAAAATTCTATTAGGTTGGTAGAAGATTCAACTTCTTGGTTAAAAATGAACTTGTTGGTTGAAAATTCATATTTTTGGCTTAAAAATGTTTCGTTTTTAATTTAAAGTTCAAGTATTACATTTTTATAAAGAATTCATCTTTATTGTTTATAAATTTAACTATCTTGATAAAAAATCGTTTTTTTTGTGTAAAAATATTTTTTACTGATTATTTAACTACTCCATTTCGGATTCAAAATTCACGTATTTTGTTGAAGATTCGTCTTTTTTATAGAAATTTTTATTCAACTAAAGACCAGGTTTTAACAAAATAGTATAATCCTCAACCAAAAAAGATTAATTTTTGAACCTAGTAGTTGTATTTTTTCACAAAAATGATATAATTTCTACAAAAAGAGATGAATTTTTAAATCAAAAAGGCGAATCACCTTCAAAAAAGTTGAATTTTCGACCCGAAAATATAAATTCTCTACCGAAGACCTTATTTGCAACCACGCAGTTAAATTTTAGAATAAAGATCAATTAACAACCCAAAATGTAATAGTTAAATTTATGGTTGGAAAACTTGATTTTGAACACCAAAAAAAAAAAGAATTTTCAACAAAATTGTTTAATTTTCAAACAAAGAGACGGATCTTACAATAATAAAATGAATTGAAAACAAAGTATTTCAAATCTCAACCAAGTGATTGAATTTTCGAGCAAAAAGATTAATTTACTACCAAAAAAGACGAATTTACAACAAAATACATCAATTTTTCACAAAATTATTTAAATTTTGAACTAAAAGTTATTCATTTTTAACCAATAATGGAATTAGTGAATGGAATAGTGCCGGAGATAATAAAAATTTGTTCAAACAATTCTTGTTAAGTATGAACATTGTTGATTGTCATGTAAACTTCCTAAAGGTCTAGAAATGAGATATTTACACTTCATTACGTTGAAAAAAGAAACAAGTTTTTACCTCTAAAAATATCCAAACAGTGCAATTGTTAATTACCTTTGTTTAAAAAATCATAAATTGTTATTAAATGACTGAAACTAATAAGTAAGTGACATTTCCGTATAATTTCTGGCCAATTCAGTAGAAAAAACTTGATTCATTCAATTATAAATACCTGCTGTGGATAATTGTTTATAAAATTTGTTTATAAAATAACAAATCACCTATTATCTTTTATGAATTCAATGACAAAATGGTTTTTGTCTATAAATTCTTCAAATTTAGTGAGAATTAATCGTCAAATCACTGCTAATCACCATGAATCGATTCTCACTCACTTATTTGTTCATAACAAATTCAATAAATTGCTGAGCCATAAGACGACTTTTTTTGATAATTGCTTCATTGAGTCTGTGTATTTCGGGTTAAATCCAACTATTTCTCAAAAACCAGTAATCTTCAAACCAATTTTTTTTTCATTTTTTTTATTATTAAATACAAAAACTATCTGATTAAACCACTGTGCGGCAGTGGGGCCACACGGCAGAAGTAAAACTTTGATGGATTACCATTGACATTTTTCGTGAGGAATCATCATGAGTTTTGAGGAGATTGCAAGCTAAAAGAGTGCAGACAGATAGAAATGTATATACATGCTTTAGTTGGCGTGGCAGTAGTGGGGATACCGAACAGGAGTTTTTAGAGCAATTGCACCATTGTGCGGTGTTCATAAATTTTTTCACCATTCAGTCAACCACGTTTAACCACCCTCACCGCAACTTATGTATGATACACACATACTTACACACCTATGCTACAGGTGTGAAACTTCGCATGTGTTGACGCAGTTCGAAAAGGATTACTCGGATACGCGGTATTGAAAAGCCAAGATGAAAGTACTTGTCCTTGATATCAGACATCGAATTACCTGTCTTTCCACAGAATGTGCGACTCAATAAATCCTCGATGCGAGCACACACTATATACCCTATCCTGATTAGAAAAAAGGCACTCGGTTGCTATATCTGTCCCCTTTCATATAGAACCAATCTCGACCAAAAGCCGACATTCTATATATGTACACTAAATAAATTTTATATTATTCAAACTTACAGGAATTTATGTCGGCAAATCTCGTATCTTGAAATTTTCATTTTTAAAGCTGTAAGTACACTAGGGTGGTCCAAAAATACAATGGGAATTGTTTTTTGAATTTTTATGCATATCGCCTGGAAATTTTTTCAAATTTACACAAAAATAAATCAATTTTTGTTTGTTCGGAAAAAATATATATTTAGAGATGGTGCAAGCCCCAGGAAGTTTAACACGCACTTCCCATGAGAAAAAAATACGTTTTTGTACATTTTATTCAGAATCGTCAATATTAGCTAAATCGAGTTGAAACACAAAATTTCTCTGAAAAATGAGCCATAGAATACAAATAAAATATTACTTTTCAAATATCGTCCCAATAAGTCCGTTTTATAGGGCCCCAAAAAAACCCCATGAGTTAAACAATGGGTTTTGCCAGGTTTTGGCGCTAATTATGATTTTTTGCGGTTTTTAAGGCAAATTGTTTCTAATACATAAAACTCTACTTTATACTGATAATTAGGTGTTTACATAAGTAGAGTCAGATAATAGTTATATAATGTTAACAAACATAATTGTTTACAAAATTTGGTGGGGGTCCATCAAAGTGTCATTCTCCATGTTAAGAACAATGAAAGTGCGGGTTTTTTCTGAAATTTTAAACTTTTGGTTCACTTTTCACTTGAAGTTAATTATTATACATTTCAGTTTAGCAAAAATAAGTGATTAAACAAATTATTATTGTTTATAGCTATCTTCTTCTATATTGATACTAGATAGTTGCGGCTTTTCTGCAATTTTCAACTTTTTGTTACTTTTCAATTAGAGTGAAGTAATGATTAATTTAAGTTAGCAAAAATAATTGTTCGAACAATTTGTTATTATTGTTAACAATCTTTGCTTAATTGCAGGGAGTTGCTTGTTTTTCTGAAAATTTTAACTATTTGTCTGTTTTTCACCTAAAGCAACCTAATAATGAATTAGGTTTAGCTAACATAATTCTTTAAACAATGTATTATTGTTTGTAACTATATTCTCTCAGATAAGTTCTAGAAAGTTGCGGTTTTTCCTAAAATGTTTAACTTTGATTTGCCTTTTTAGATAAGAACAAATAATGAATAAACATTAGAGAGAATCATATTTTAAACAATCACTTTATTTTTTGTGAATATATTTTTCTGGAAAAAAAACAGATATTTAAAATGGTCTTTATATTTTCTACATGGATCATATTAAATGTAAATTTTCCTTGAAGTAGTTACTGAGAGCCTTTTTGTTTAAATTAATATTAATATTTGATATTTGTTCCTAACTTGCATTAATTATTAACTCACTATGTAAAAAGTTGACAAAAAGTTTAAAAAATCAGAAGAAACCGCAACTTTCTAGCAATTATCTAGGGAAAGATAATTATAAACATTAATAAATTATTTAGACAATTTTGTTTATTAACTTTTGATAATTATTACTTTACTAAGTAAGTGAAAATTGGCAAAAAGTGAAAAATTTCAGAAAAAACCGCAACTATCTAGCACTACTATATGAGAAGATATTTTTTAACGATAATAATTTGTTTAAACAATGAATGAAAAACTGCAGTTTTTTGGCATTATTCTACAAGAATATTATTAACAATAACTACAAATTGTCTAAACAATTATGATTGTTAAATAATCAATTCGTACCGCACTCTAATTGAAAATTGGACGAAAAGTGGACATTTTATGAAAAAACCGCGATTTTCTAACAATAGTCTAAGAGAAATTTGCTAAAAACAGTAATAAATTGTTGACAAATTCATGAAAACACCTGAGTATCAGTATAAAGTATTATTTTATTTATTTGAAACAATCTGAGTTAAAAAAATTATTGAGATGACATTCGAAAAGTAATATTCAAATTAATATTTTATGGCTAATTGTAAAGAGAAATGTTGAATTCAAACTCAATTCACATTATATTGATGATTCTAAATAAAATTTACCACCTCCAAATATCATTTTTTTTTTTCAAAAAAAAAATGGATTATCTTTTTTTGTGGACTCGAACAAATTTTCAGGCGATATACATGAAAATTCAAAAGAAAAATTTTGGACCAGCCTATTGTACACTGAAAAAAATTACTGGATCCAGATTCTTTTCTTTGAACCAAGGATTTGTTTACTTCAATTGAGTAAATATTGTTTGAAGGCAAAAAAGTTATGCCTCTGCGCAAGGATTCAATAAAAACGTTAAATTTTTAAGCCAAAAAGACAAATTCTCTACAAAACAGCTCAATTTTCAAGACAAAAAAAATTAACTTTCAACAAAAAAGTCCATTTTCAACTAAATGGATTACATTTTCAGTTGAAATAATTCATTTTCAACAAACAACAAACCAAACGAATTTTCAACATAATGATTAAACTTTCAATCAAAGAGATGGATTCTCAACAAACAAATTTAATAGTTGATATTCTAACAAAATACAACAAATCAAATATTTTGTTAAAAATTGATTTTTTCAACTGAAAATTTAACTATTTTATTATTGGTTGACAATTAATATTTTTAAGTGGGAAATTTAACAATTTTGTATAAAACTGATGTATTTTGTTGTAAAATCGTCTTTTTTAATAGAAAATTAATCTTCTTGATCGAAAATTCAATTACTTGACTGAGATTCGAATTACTTTGTTTAAAATTTATTTTATTATCTGAAGATCCACCTCTTTGTTCGAAAATTTAACTATTTTTTTGAAAATTTGTTTGTTTTTTTATTTGAAAATTCGTTTTTTTTTAGTTGAAAATGAATTTTTTCAACTACAAATTTAACTATTTAATTTTTGATTCAAAATAAAATTGATCGTTTTCAGGGTTATGTATAGCCCAGGCCAAACCCCCTTTATATTTCCGATCAGGTGTCCGTCCGTCCATCTTCAGTACGACTTAATATGGACATAGGACCCGAAATCGACATAGGATCCAACATCGACATGGGACCCAAAATTGACGAAGGAAACCAAAATTGTCACGGGACCCAAAATTTACATAGGGC
This sequence comes from Andricus grossulariae, assembly GCA_011634705.1. NCBI lineage: Eukaryota > Metazoa > Arthropoda > Insecta > Hymenoptera > Cynipidae > Andricus > Andricus grossulariae. The sequence continues at coordinate 14,004 of JAABKJ010001588.1, forward strand.
CCAAGTTCGACATAGGGCCTAAAATTTATATAGGGCTCAAAACCAATATAAGGCCCAAAGTAAACATGGGCCCAAAATTCGACATAGGGACCAAGATTTTTATAGAGTCCAAAATTGGCATTGGGTCCAAAATTGGTATAGGGCCCAAATTTGACACAGGGCCCAAAATAGACATAGAGCCCGAAACTGACATGGTGCACAAAACTGGTTTACGGTCGAAATGTGTTATATGGCCTAAAATTGATATAGGGCCTCAAATAGACATAGGGTCTAAAATCAACATAGTAGGTCCCATTATGGTCATATGGCCTAAAACTGAGATAGGGCCCAAAATTGACATGTAACTCAAAATTGATTAAGGACCCAATATAGACATGGGACCCAAAATTGGCATAGGACCAAAAATATAAGCTGACATAGGGGAAGAGATTGGTTCAAGGTCCAAATTTGTTATATGGCCTAAAATTGATATAGGGCCCAAAATAGACATAGGGTCCGAATTCGACATAGGTCACATTATGGTCATATAGCTTGAAACTGATAAAGGGCCCAAAATTGACATCTGACCCTAAATTGATTAAGGACCCAATAAGTACATGGGGCCCAAAATTGACATAGGACCAAAAACATAAGCTGACATAGGGCACAAAATTGGTTTACTGTCCAAATTGGGTATATGGCCTAATATTGATAAGGGCCCAAAATAGACATAGGGTCCAAAATCGAAATAGGTCCCATTATGGTCATATAGCTTAAAACTGAGATAGGGCCCAAATTTGACATGTAACCCCAAATTTATTAAGGATTCAATATGAACATGGGGCCCAAAATTGACATAGAGCCCGAAACTGACATGGTGCACAAAACTGGTTTACGGTCCAAATTTCTTATATGGCCTAAAATTGATAAGGGGCCCAAAATAGACATAGGGTCCAAAATCGAAATAGGTCACAGTATGGTCATATAGCTTAAAATTGAGATAGGGTCCGAAATTGACATGTAACCCAAAATTGATTACGGACCCAATATGGATATGGGACCTAAAATTGTCATAAGACCAAAAATATAAGCTGACATAAGGCAACAAATTGGTTAACGGTCCAAATTTCTTAAATGGCCTAAAATTGATATAGGGCCCAAAATAGACATAGCGTCCAAAATCGACATAGATCCCATTATGGAGATGTGGCTTAAGCCAGAGATATGGCCCAAAATTGACATGTGCCCTGAATTGATTAAGGACCCAATATGTACGTGGGGCCCAAAATTGACATAGGACCAAAAACATAAGCTGGCATAGGGCACAAAATTGGTTTACGGTCCAAATTTGGTATATGGCCGAAAATTGATAAGGGCCCAAAATAGACATAGGGTCCCAAATCGAAATAGGTCCTATTATGGTCATATAGCTTAAAACTGAGGTAGGGCCCAAAATTGACATGTGGCCCTAAATTTATTAAGGACCTTACTTATAAGTGCTCAGCGCCTACTTTGACTCATTTTTAGTTTAAGATTCAACTATTTGGTTGAAAATTAATTTTTTGGCTGAAAATTTATATTTTCGGGTTAAAAATTCATCTGTTTTCTAGGTGATTCGCCTTTTTGGTTTGAAAATTCATCTCTTCTGGTGAACAAATTTTTTTTCAAATGCAACTGTTTCATTAAAAAGCGACCGTGCCGCATTTCCCGCTGCGCCACATTACCCGATTCTTCCCTAACATTGAGAAAAGACGAGTCCTTCAAGTCGAAAGCGACGACGCGAAAACCAACGAGAATATTTAATGAGACACTCGCTCGATGGGAAAGAACAACATTTTAATTCTTTGAAGTTCGAGTCAAAGTCGAAGACTAGAACATGTTTTTCCGTATAAATCCTCTTTGATCAAACTTTATTACAAGCTGAATAAGAGTTTCATTTCAATTTTTAAACTTCCTACATTCTTATCTATTCAGTGGTCTGGAATATCTCTTTCTCGGCTAAGAATTATAAAATCATTTTATTTCCTGTACAAATGGAAGATTTTAGATTTTGATTTGCTCACCCTAAAAATTTGTTTTCCATTAACACATACATTAGGGTGCCTCAGGAAATCCTTTTTTTAGGTTTCTTAAAACCTTGAATCGGAAATTTCTTTTTTTTATGAGAAAATGATTCCCAATTTTTTTGTAATATTTAAAGATCGCCATGGAGGTTTTCATACCGAAAATTCGAATTTTGTAACTTTTTCAGTTTGTATTTCTATATTTCTCGTTGAGAGTTTATCTTTTTTTTATTGAAAATTCAACAACTTGGTTAAAGGTTGATCTTCTTTGTTAAAAAATTATTTTTTTGTTAAGGCTTCATCATTTTAGTTGACAATTCAAATAGATTGTTGAAAATTAATTTTTTTAACTGAAAACTTAAGTATTTTATTATTAGTTTAAAACTCACTGTTTTTAGTGGAAAATTCAACAGTTTGGTTGAAAATTTATTTATTTTCTTGTGAAATCGTCTTTTTTATAGAAAATTAAGCTTTTTGAGCGAAAATTCAATTACTCGGTTGAGATTTGAACTACTTTGTTTAAGATTCATTTTATTATTTGAAGATTCACCTCTTTGTTTGAAAATTGAACTATTTTCTTGAGAATTCGTTTTCTTTTTAGTTAAAAATCAGTTTTTTCATAAATAAATATAAGTATTTTAGTTGTGGTTGAAAATTGATCGTTTTTAGTATATAGTATAGTAAAGTATAGTATAATACAGGAAATTCTTAATCAGGGTGCCATATAACCATCCAATTTTATTCGTTATAAAAAAATTCTTAGGATCTTTTTTTGGATGAATTCGACTGTTTTTTGTTTAAAATGAAAAGTTTTTCTTTTTTGAAATATCAACTATGCATTATATTTCTCGTTGGGAATTTACCTTTTTTTAATTGAAAAATCAACTACTTGGTTAAAAGTTGAACTTCTTTATTAAGAACTTATTTTTGTGTTAAAGATTCATCATTTTATTTGACAATTCAAATATTTTGTTGCAAATTAATTTTTTTTAACTGAAAACTTAAATATTTTATTATTAGTTTAAAACTTACTGTTTTTAGTGGAAAATTCAACAGTTTGGTTGAAAATTTATTTATTTTGTTGTAAAATCGTCTTTTTTTGTAGAAAATTAAGCTTTTTGAGCGAAAATTCATTTACTTGGTTGAGATTTCAACTACTTTCTTTCAGATTCATTTTATTATTTGAAGATTCACCTCTTTGTTTGAAAATTGAACTATTTTGTTGAGAATTCGTTTTCTTTTTAGTTAAAAAACAGTTTCTTCAAAAATAAATTCAACTATTTCAATTTTGGTTGAAAATGATTGTTTTTAGTACATAGTATAGTAAAGTATAGTATAATACAGGAAATTCTTGATCAGGGTGCCATATAACCATCAAATTTGATTCGTTATAAAAAAATTCTTGAGGTGGGTGTCCACACCCTCAAAGTTACGATTTTATGATAAAGTTGAGAATAGGAGGTTAAATTCACCCCTAGAAATTTGTTATTCGTGAAACTTTCAGAAAATATCACTTACCTTACTGACAACAATGTCTAGTATTTAAAAATATGTAATATAATTGTCTTAAAATTAATTAATAATTTTTTTTAAATTAATAAATTCTCGTTAAAAGAAAGTCAGTGGTGCGTTATTTTTTAAATATACTAGCATCATCAATCGCGCGCCACGCGCACGTCTTTTTCAAACGTTGACGGGAAAAATCATTGTTAACACAAACCATAAATTTCGAAAATACAAACTTTAAATTTCAATACAAATGCTCATCAAAAAGATTTAAGATTCAAGTAAAACAAACAAGCAAAATTTTAGTGGAAAAAGAAAAAAAATTTCAACCAAATTACAAATTGAGGGGGAAAATAATTATTGATACAAAATAAAAATCTCGAGTGAATATTAATTTTTGAAGTTTATTTGTTCTTGAGGTTATGAAAATATAATTTTCCTAGGATTCTTGAAAAAATTTAAAAATATTGTTGAAAATCTCAGTCATGTCAAAAAAGTATCTAGAAAATTGTTAATAACGTTTTTTATCTTACAGCATTTTACAAAATTTCACGAGAAATTCGAGTCAATTTAAAAATATTATATTAATTTCTAGAAACGTTTAAAAGTTTTCAAATGTTTTCAACCTCTTCAAAACTTCTAAAATTTATAAATATTTTCCAAACAGAATCAAATTATTCCTAAAATTATGAAACATCTTTCAGAAGAAATAAAATTCCCTTAAAACCTTTTAGATTATTTTTTGACAATTTTCGAAATCTTTTGATATCCTTTGAATCTTTTCAAGTAATCTCTCAAAATTAATATTTGAACATAAAAAATAAAACATTTCAAATTATCCCAGAGATATTAGGAGAATTTGTTTATTAGCTTGAAATTTTTTGAATCGTTAAAAATCTTCATACATTTTATTTCGAAACCTTCATAAATCTACATTAAAAATTTTTTTAAATCTTTTTAGGTTCAAATTGATTTTTGAATCTTTTTATAACTTTTAAATATCTGTTAAACTTCCTCGAATTTTTGCTATAATATTGTAAATTATAAAGCTTAGTTAAAAAATATATATATATATGTATTGTAATCTTACAAAATTGAACAATTTTGCTTTAAAATCTTCAACATTCTTTTTCGATATTTTAGGAAATCTTTTGAAGTGTTTTGAAATCTTTCTCAATTTTCGCTTAAAATTAATTTTCCGACAAAAAAAATTCATTTGAAATTTTCTGAGGAATCTTTGAAAAGTCTTTTATTCTCTTGAAACCTATCAAAATTCTTAAAAATCTTTTTTTTTCAATTTCGAATAAATTATGTATTAAAAGCTAAATAATGTCAACACTTCGTTACATGCTAGTTATTAGATCAAAAAAATTCAAATAAGTATAAAAAATATAGTACCATAGACATTCCTAAAAAAATTATCGATTTTTTAATCGTTTGAAAAATTATTTTGTAATTATAGGAGTTGAATTCCTTCCTTAATTTTTTTCAGTAATATAAATTGTTGTCAGTAATGTAAGTATAATTTCCTAAAAATTTCATATCGAGAAAAATGTTAGGGATGAATTTTACTTCTTAATCTCAACTTTATCAAAAAATCACAACGTACAGGGTGTTAATTGTATTGTACGACCTCAAAATATTTTTGTTTAAATCTGACAAAAATAGGGATCAAATCAGTACCTAAGTACCAAACTTTCTTAAAAATTTTTCAAATGCCAAATAGGGAAAAAAGTATAAGAAATATTCCATTATATTTTTTTCGACATTTTCACAAATGCTGATGAGATTTATGTCCCAAAAAGTACTACTGAAATAGGCATAGAGTACAAAAAAAGTTCAAAATCTGTCCCGTTTCACCAGCACTTTTTTAGGAGAAACGAATCGTAAAAGTTCGACTTTCTTTAACTAAACTTTTTTAGAACAAAAGTCCCACTTAATTTTTGTTTGAGACATAAATCCCATCGGCATTTTTAATTATTGTTAAGCAAAATGAAATAAACATTTTCTAGTTCTTTTGTCCCAGAAATTATTAAGTACTTGTATAGTTGCGACAAAAAAAATTAAGTCGGACTTTTCAGGTACTTTTTCTTTAAAAAGTCCTCGTAATCCGGGACCTCCAGGATATATTTTAAACTTTTTGGGTTAGACCTACTATTTCAGCTGTACTTTTTTTGGACATAAATCCCATTAGCACCTGTACTCGCAAAAATAAAATGGATCTTTTCTAGTATTTTTATCCCAAAAATTATTTAGGACATAATTTGTTTAATCAAGTAGGACTTTTCTGGTACCTTTGTCCTGAAAAACACCTCCTTAAAAAAAATTAAAACAACATCAAGTGGGACTTTTGCGGTACCTGTTGTTATAAAAAGTCCTGCTGAAACGGGACATATTTTACACTTTTTTTGGTAGTTTAGTCTTATTTCTCCAGTACTTTTTTAGAACATAAATTTTATGAGCACTGATGAAAATTTCGAAAAAAATAAAATTGCACTTGTAAATTTAAAATAAAATTAAGTGGAACATTTCCGATTCTTTTGTCCTAAAAAAGTTCTTGTGATCCGGAACCTCCAGTACATATTTTCAATTTTTTGGGTTAGTGCTATTTCAGCAGCACATTTTGGACATAAATCCTATTAGCAGTTGTACACATTTTGAAACAAAAAAAATGAACTTTTGTAGAACTTTCGTCCCAAAAGTTATTTAAGACTTGAGAAATATTTTTTTTCAAATGCAAAAAAAAATTTTTTGCTCTTCTAATATTTTTTAAATTCTTTGTACTTTAGTCCTATTTTAGCAGTAAGTTTTTGGGACATAACTCCCATCAGCAATTATAAAATTTTGGAATAAATAAAATGGAACATTTCTAGTACTTTTTTTACTCAGGATTGAGTTTAAAAGTGGGATGACATAATTTTTCCAAATTTTCAAAATCCCGAATTGTGGAAAAATATCAAAAAATAATTACCAAAACAGAAATTGATCGTAAACTTAAAATTCCCGACATTTCAAATTCCTGACTAAAAAACTAGTGAAGATGTTTATTCCCGAGTTTGATATTCGCAAAATTTCAAATTACCAAAATGTCAAATTCCCGAAAATAGTAAATTGCCGAATTAAAAAATTCTCGAAAAGAGTAGATTTTGGTAAAAAAAATTTAATATTTTTTTTCTGTTAGAATAATCTTTTTTTTTCATATGGGGTATTCATTTAATGATTTTATTTTTCTGAAAATCGTGAATATCGGAAAAATACTAATTTCGGAAATTGACAATTGTCGGGAATTTGAAAATTCGGGTTTAAATATTTCGAGAATGAACACTTTTGGTAGTTTTGATTTATTTCAAAAATTGTCGGAAAATTTCTATTTCGGTAATTTTTTTCGGTATTTTTTAACATTCAGGACTTTAAAAATTCGGAAAAATTATATTATCCCGTAAAATTCTAGGGCTTGAGAAAAAGTTATTTTGTTTAGAGTCATGCTTAATTTTTATTTTCTTGGAACAGAATAATTTATTCATATCAGACATTTGTTATTCTTATTTAGCTTCCCAGTATCTCGGAAGCAAGTTTTTATTTTTGTAAGGAATTCTTGGACGATTTATTCGGAATTGGTTAACGTTTTTATCTCAAAACTTTCTTACCCTCTCGGAAACTCAATATCTCAGGAGGTCAGTTTTGATTTTTTATTTAAACTAAATAATACATTTTGCATCGCAATCCGCAGCCAGGCCTGTTTCAATTTGTGGTCAGTGTCACTTAAAAATTGTCAGCTGACACATCTAGTTCCTTGAAAATGGATAACTGTTTCCAATCAAACTTTTTTGTCCTTAAATTAACAACATGTCATCTCGGTAGTTTACTTCTGTCTCATCTTCAAATGGTGATTTCGGTTTTACAAAATGTTTTTTCACCCTCCTGAAAAATTCCGTTTTTGTTGATTATCTAGTTCTGTACTACCACCCGTCAGTCAATGTCAAAAACAGAGAAGTAAATGAATTAAAAGCCTCATAAAATAAATACTGTCTATCATTAAAAAGTTATGTCGATCCCCTTGAATAAATAGGGTCAGTTATGTATATTTAAAGATTCATCCGAAAAAGTCTAGGATATCTATTACAGGTAGGAAATGAATAAAGCTCTATTTGGGTCAATTCGAAAATGTTGATTTAGCAGTAACGATTAGCTGGGGATTTAAAATCATATGAAAGCTTTCCATTCACGCACGAGCAAATTAGCAATAATAATAATATTATTACTAGTATATGTGACTAGCGTGGTAAAGTTTCATCGAACGCTCATTTTGTGAGTTGCGCGGTAATCTCGTACTGGCGATAATAATCCTTTCAAGATAAGTTGCACGTAATAATGTAGCAAGTGCCTACTCGAGAAAACTTCTTAAGTGCTCTTTAATAAGTCTGTATGTTCAGATTATAGCAACCATAAACCAGGAGGAAAAAAGTATAAAGCTCTACAATCAGTTATCTTGTAATTTGTATAAGCATAAAAGAAAATCTCCTGCAAACAGCCCTGCAAGAGCCTAATTATTTACTTGAAAAAAATGAAAAAGTGACCTATTTAAGATACCTTAAAATCTTTTGAAATATCCTAAAATATTTAAAACACTTTAAAATCCTTTCAAATTATTGAAATCAATCAAAATTCCTTGGAATATTTTTAAATTCCGTAAAATTTTTTTTTAATCCTTTGAAATATTTTGAAATCCCCTGAAACTTTTTAAAGCTCTTAAAAATGCCTCAGAATGTCTTAAACAAAAATTCCATGGAATATATTTAACAACCCTAAAATATTTCAAATCCTTTAAAATATATTGAAACCCCTTGAAATTTTTTAGAGGTTTTGAAAATTACTTGGAATTTTTTACAACACCCTACAATCTTTGAAATCCTGTGGAATCAATTCAACTTTTTAAAATCTATGTAAAATACCTTGAAATATTTAAAATCTTTGAAAATCTTTTGAAATCCCTTGAATTTGTTTCAACCCCTTGAAAAATCCTTGGAATTTTTAAAAATACGATACAATTTGTTTAATTCTTTGAAATCCATTCAAATGATGAAAATCTATTGAAAATTCTTCGGAATCTTTAAAAATACCCGAAAATATTTTAAACCATTTGAAATTTTTGGAAATACCCTTGAAACTTTTTAAATCTCTTTAAAATAGAGTTGTCTTTTTTTTATATGCCCTAAAATCTTCAAAATCCTATGAAAGCCCTTGAAATCTTTAAAATCTTTGGAAACACCTTCAAATATTTGAAAATCTTTGAACTCCCTCAATTCTTGTGAATAAATTCTTTGAAATCCATTAAAATATGATAAAATCTCTTAAAATCATCGAAATCCTCAGAAACCACATAAAATTCCTTCCGAATCTTTTAAACTATTCTAAAATCTTACATATTCTCTAGTAAATTCTTTGAAACCTATAAACATTTTTACAAATCACTCAAAATCATTCAAATACTTTGAAATCTTTTGAAAACCCTTAACAATTTTTAAAGGTCTCGAAAATTCCTTGAAATTGAAAAAAATAACTTGAAGTCTTTAAATTCTTTGGGAATTCCTTAAAATTATTGAAATCTATTAAAAATTCCTTGGAATCTTTTAAAATATCATAAAATCTTTCAAATATTTGGAAATACTTTGAAATACATATGTATCTAAAATTCTTCGAAATCCCACGAAATCCCTTAGTTTTGTGAATAAATTCTTTGAAATCCATTAAAATATTACAAAATCCTGTGAAATTCTATGAAATCTGACGATATTTCCTGCAATATTTGAAAATTTATTAAACCGAAAAAGTGATACAAAAAAATGAATCATTTCTAACGCAAGAAGACACTTAAATTGACTAAAAGTTACTAATGCGCAGTAGCAATGTCAGCAATGTTCTTTTGAATTCAATATTCAAAATAATTCGATGCAATTTATAAGCATTCCAGGTGAATACCAGATTAATTGATTTTTTTAACGAATTCAGGATAATTTCAATGAAATTGAGTGAAATGGGAATGAACAGAAATCCGAGTGAATTCAACAGAATTTAACTAAATTGAAGAAAAAAACTTCGAAAAATAAATAGTATACAAATAAAATTCAAGTAAATTTAAGGTAAATGAGAAAAATTTCATGAAATTCCTCAAAATTCAAGGTGAACTTTTAAAAACTTCCAAATAATTGAAATCAGTTAAGAAATATTTTACAAATTCCATTGATTTCAGTAAAATTGAAGTGAATTTAGAAGAATTCGAAGGACATCAAGAGACTTTGATACTATTCATAAGGATTTGAATGAATTGAACACAATTTAAAAAATCAAAAAATTTCCATCGAATTGAGTAAAATTTAACAAAATTCAAGTGAATTAAAAAAAATTTAATACTTTGAAGTAAATTTTAGTAAATTTATAAGAATTTAAGGGGAAAAGGAGAAGAATTTTGATGAAATTCATAAAAATCCGAGGTGAATTTTTAAAAAATTGAAAAGAATTCTAAACAATTCTGACATATTCTGAAAATTCATGGAATGCATCGAATTCAGAGTAAATTTAGAAAAATTCAAGAATTTGATAGAATGCCTAAGAATTCAATGTGAATTAAAAAGAACTCAAAGTGAATTATAAGAAAAAAAATATTGATAGTAGAATTGAGTAAATTTGGAAGAATTCAAAAAAATTCGTAGAGAATAAAAAAAAATCCGATGAAAATAGAAAATAAAAATTTAATTAAAAATAATTCAAGATAAATTAATATGAATTCAGGGAGAAATGAATTTAAAAAAGTCAAAAAACACAAAATATTCCATTAAAATACAAGGTGAATAATAAAAAATAAATTCATTGGTTTGAGTAGAATAATTGAGTTAATTTGGAAGAATTCAAATAAATTTGGAGTCATTCAAAATAATTCCGGATAAATTAATAAGAGTTCAAAATTAATTTTGAAAATTCCAAAATTAAAAATATTCCATTAAAGGACTTCGGGCTTCAATTGAGAATAAATTAATAAGAATTTAAGGTTAATTCCAAATGAATTTAACGAAAATCCGAAATGTTTTATTTAAGACTTCAAGGTGAAGTACAAAAACATACAAATTTTCAAAGAAATCAGAAGAATGTAAAAGAATTCAGAATTATTTATTAAGAATTCAGAGCGAATTCCAAATGAATTTGAAAAAAAAAATCCAAAACCCAAAATATTCCATTAAAAGACTTCAGGGTGAATTATAAAAGAACCAACAAAAAAATTCATTAAATTTAGTGAATTTCGAAGAATTCAAATGGATTTTAAAAGGAATAAAATGAATTTAAACGAATCATGATGAATTTGGATGATTTCAAATGAATTCAGAGAGAATTAAAAAAAATCCCAAATAATTCAGGATGAATTAATAAGAATTCAGGATGAATTCTAAAAGATTCAGAAATCCGAAATATTACATTGAAAGACTTGAGGGTGAGTTAAAAAAATAAACTTTTAAAATCCATTGAATTGAGTAGAATTGAGTCAATATGAACGAATTAAAAAGAATTCAGAGATGTTTAAACAAAATTTCAAAGATATTAAATGAATTCAAAAGAATTGAAAAGAATTCAACATAAATAAGAAAGGATTCCAGGAAAATTTCAAATGAATTTAACAAAAATTCAAAATCCAATGTTGAATTATAAAAAAGGCAAAAAATAGATCAAATGGAGTAGAATGGAGTGAATTTAGAATACTAATTTTAATGAATTCACACATAATTAAAAAATTTTCAATGAATTCAACGGAATTTTAAAGATTTCAAGATAAATTAATAAGCATTAATTTAGGGTGAATTTCAAATAAATTGAAATTGAATTTAAAAACAATTCAAGTATAGAACAGAATTTTTAAAATCCAAAAAAGTCGAATTGAATTCAGACAAATGGGAGTGAATAGAATTCAGGGACAAATTAACCAAATTTAAGTACATTGAAGCAAACTCCATAAAATAACAAAAAACGAATGAATTCAGGATGAATTAAAAATAATTCAAGTAAATAGAGCAAACTTTGTAAAATCTAAAAAAATCCCATTGAATCCAGATGAATGAAAATAAATAGAAATATCGAATAATAATCTAACCAAATCCGTGAAAATTCAAGGTGAATTTAAAAGACTTTAGGGTTCATAAGAAAAAAAATCCAAACAAGATCCATTGAATTCAATGGGAATCAAGGGAATTCCAAAAATTCAGGGTGCATTCAAAAGATTTCAATAACATTTAGAAATAGGTATAGACCTGAATTAAATGGTGGTCACGCCTTGGATTATGTTTTAATTTATTGAAAGAAAAGTGGCTAAAGTGATCTTTTCATTTTCAAATGTGACTAATAATGACTTTATCTTAAAAAAAGTGACTAAAATGACTAAAAAGTGATTTGAGAAAAAAAATGTGCGGCAGCCTTGCCTGCAAATAGAAAAAAAAAGATATTACTTTTATACTTTGGGAATCAATTAATTTCAGTAAATTAGTGTTGATTAGGGTCAATAGTAGCATTCCTGAATGAGAGATAATCAGTTCTTCAAACAAACTACATTATACAATTAATTCCGTCCTGAGTAATTAATATTCAAGCAGAGGACGAATCACATGAAATATGATTTGAAATATGAAATATAGTGTAATTAAGGTAAATATTGAGTATTTTATATAATTATAGTGTTGGTGCGGATCCTGATGAACGAACCAAAATTAATGTGGCACCTGGTAATCCACTCATCCGTCGATCTAGGTCATTCTTATTCGGCTGGAAATTCTAGGGTTTCCTGTTACAGATCGGTTTTCAAATTGCTACGGAAAAAGTCAGTCTGTGATAAAAAAAAATGATATTAAAAGTTACTATCATAATCAAAACTTGAGACCATTCAATTTCAAACTAATATCTCAGTGGCACGAATACAATAAAGATTTAAAGCTGCAGAAATTTCTCCTTGTTCGAACGCTACAAAGCAGACAGGATCTTCCACTTCAAAGTTTTAACATTTTCTGTGAGTTATTGAATTGAAAGTTAGGAGTGTAACTTTTTGCTATTCTCCAGGAAATTACCATTAACCATAATTAAATTTCTTTGTAAGAATAGGAAAGAATAAGTAATTTTACTTCATCATAAAATTTACGTAGTGTATACGGATCCGGCATATTTTTCCGGATTTTAATTTTCTCTTCCGGCATATTTTTCCGGATTTTAATTTTCTGTTCCGGCATATTTTGCCGGATTTTAATTTTTCCTTCCGGCAAGGTACCCCTGTGCTTGCTTATAGATATAATGTTGGTTTAAACCCCTACCCCTTTCCATTGTCTCGTGGGGGGGGGGGGAAGGCACCCCTGTGACTGGTCACAAAAGTTACCGATCTATTACCATGATTTTCTAAAATCTTCTTAAATTATCATATATTTCCATCCCTTACCATCATTTTAAAAATGTATGAAAAGTTTTGTGAATTACCATAATTTCTAAAATTTATGGAAATTTATCATTATTGTGGAAATTTATGAAATTTTTTGAAAAATTATAAAATTTATGAAATTTTTTTTAATTTATGAAGTTTGTGAAAATTATGAAATTTGTAGAAATTAATGAAATTTATTAAGTTTGTGGAAACTTATGAAATTTGTGAAAATTTATGATAATTTACGGAAAATTATGACGTTATTAAAAATACGCTGAAAGATAAAATTAAAATCTGGCAAAATCTGCCAGAAGAGAAAATTAAGATCCGGCAAGGAATACGGATATATACAGATGACTCATAACCTCCACCTATCATCAAGATCTCCCTTAATTTTCTATCGACCGACATATTTTTGCAAACATCAATTTTTTAACTCGTTGCAATTATTCTAGAATTGTTTGAAATTAATAATAAATCATTTGAAATTCATAATAAATTCTTTGGAATTCAATTTAGTACACGATAAAATATGCTGGAAGAGAAAATTAAAATCCGGCATATTTTGCCGGAGGAGGATACTCGAACAAATTTAAATCCGGCAAAAAATGCCGGACTACAAACTTAAAATACGGAACAAATGATATGAGCAATTCTTTAGTGTGTTTTTGGTGTTTTTTCTTTCTTGATTATATGACACTTTGTGTGTATTTATAACTTAATATTCCTCATTTTATAATAAAATAGTACAATAATATACTATTTTTCCAAAGTAGCGAAAAAAATTATCGGAACAGAAAGTTACTTACTGACACAAAAATTTGCCGGACTAGAAACTTTAAACACGGCAAAATTTGCCGGAGCTCAATACTCGATCAATTGTTAATTTTCCCATCGTAATATGTTACTATTCTTATAAATAAAAATTCGGCTACCGATGGCTCAGTATGCGAGACAGAATCATCTAAATAGAGCTTGTTTAAAATAATTAAATTTTCCAATAATTATTTAAATAATAAATACGCTATATGGAATTGTGAAATACAATAATATATGTGAAGTACGAAATAAGAAAAATACCACATCAATTCCACGTTTTATTACCTTTATATACTCTCTAAATACAAATTAGTACAAATTTAACTAATTGAATTAGTACTAAGGATTTCAAAGAATCTACCACTCATTTTCTTTACTTTCGCTGATTGAAATAGTAACAGTCTAACATAAAGTCCAGATAGTGATGGACGTGTCGGAACCTAAAATATTCTAAATTTTGGACTAATTACCTCTTCTATGTCGATCCGAAGAAGACATTTTTTTAACTGTATCCATAACAGTCTTCAAAATTTTAAATAATGGTTGTACATCATTAGTTAAAGTATGTATATACCTCTGAAATTTTGTGTCACACTCACCCGTATCGACCTTGCCTGAAGTACATGTTCAATTCTTTAGGTTTTAATGTTTCAAGATTTTGAGGGAAGTAATTGTATTTCCTCGGGTGACATAGAAATAGCTAGTCATGCTGAAAAAGTAATACCTAATTAATGTCTAAGAATACTTAAGAACCCCATTGGGACGTTCGTTTGACGTGGCTTGAGCGCAGGGTGTCGAGCACCAGATGCCAGATGGCGTGTCGAATATCGTGCGTATTCAACTGGTAATTACAAGTCTCAAGGGAGTATTATCCCGACAATCACAAGGCCGCACGTCCCTATTGGCCTTTTCCCGCTGTAAGATATACGGAAAGCACCGTACAGTTGGCTGGATAGGGAATTCACTGTTCATAATTTATCTCAACCGAATTCGATATTTTCTTTAATAAATATTCAGTATTTTGCACATTCAGCAGTTTTGATGTTATGTTGTCAAGTATTCATTTGATCGACAAAAAAAACGATTTCACTACTTCTGTCAAAGATTCTGAATTTAACAATTGTTTATTATATTGTTATCAACAATAACAATATTTAACATTTGCATTTTTCTATGCTTACAAGTCAGAATTTTCACTTGATTTTAAAGTAGTTTGTTGTGAAAACCCGTGATATCGACAAAATTCCAAAACCTACAGTTTCTTTGCTTAAATGTTTATAAAAATAGCCATTGTTAATTTATATTCATTTGTCATTCTAGAGTTTGCATATCAAGGATTGCCTAAGTTGATTACCTTGAGTCCCATTCATTTTCAGATTTCAGATTTCAGATTTCAGATGACTTCGTTTATATATTAAAAATTGAAAAAAGAGGCAAAATGACTTGTCAAGCACCTTTCTAAAAATAATTGTAAAAGTTGCTGAATAATATTAACACCATTTTTCCTGATATTTTAAATTTACAAATGTCACTTATATCGAGTTAAAAAAGATAAAAATGAAGACTTTATTTTATAGTCATTTGAGTATAGTTAAAAATTAATTCATCAACATTGTTTTTAAATAACTGTTAATATTTATCACTATTTGTGCATAATATTTTTCATGAAAAAAACGAGAGGCGGTTCTGAAAAGTTGAAGACGAAACCAAATAAATCCTGAAAATAGTCATTTTTTTATGTTTTTAAATATTTTTATATATTCTGCATATATTTTTGTAATATTTTTGAATTTTTTGTTATATCATATTGATCACAGACACACTTCATTATCTCTTAGTTTTATATTTTCATACTCTGTTGCGTTATTTTCAATTCTAAATCAATATTTTAGGTGGCTCAAAAATGATGCTCTGAAAAATCTCAAGGTTTAAAATTGTGAACTTTTTGTTAGTCACGCATATGTACTTTCATTTAGTTGCATGATGATTTTGTTTCGCTTTTTTCTTCAGAGAAAATATATAATATTGGTAAATTTATAATTTTGATGTTTTATTTGTGAAAATAATTAAGCACACAGAACGACATTACAAAGTTGGCCTGCTGTTCTTTTGAAGCGTTTAATTTTGAGTATTTCTAAAATAAAAGCATTGAAATCGGTTAAGAATTGTCAGCTGTAGTGGATTATGAACAGTAAATTCCCGATTCAGCTCACTACATATGCACCGTAAACGAAGTCACCTCACTCCATTTATTCATATATAATATTCTTCGTCTACTTAAACTTTCATCCCCATCTACCTGCGAAGAGAAGAATTTTTGTTAACTTTTTATCTCTCTTAATTACACAGTAATACAAGAATCTGAATTTCAGTAAAAAAAGTAGGTTGAATTTCAGATGTAACCAAAAGGATCATTCG
>JAABKJ010001589.1:0-30231 GCA_011634705.1 Andricus grossulariae
GAAACCCATACAAGCTATTACTCTCCATGAACAATTGACCCTTTTCATTTTTAGTGCAGTCACTTCTTTTCTTCTCTGAAAAAATTATATTAGAAAAGTAAATATTGCCACTTAACTGCGACTATCATTGTTATAAACAATTGTTCTAACCAAATTCACTTATTTCGAATTTTTGACTATAGAAGATTGTCTTTGTGGAGACACATCCTTCCACCTCAAGACTAATGTTACCATGCAAAAGGCTGTCATTTAGTTTTACTTTCAACTGGTAGTGGAATTTTCAACCAAGAATGAGAAGATTAAGTTTTCAGATGAGAACATTCATTTTTAACAACAACGAATTTTCAACAGTTGTAAGGATAAATCTTCAATAAAAAAAAACTTCAGAAGGGATGGTTTTCCTTGCGTCTGTCGAGGATTTAGTCTGATTTTTCGAACTTCTTTTCGCATCATGCTATCTCGAGAGAAGTTCTGGCAATAGTATCAAATCCCTAAACTCGTCGGTGAAAAAGTGGGTTTACATTTTTAAAAAGTAAAGTAAAATATTATTACGAATGGAGCATCTAAGAACCTGCATTTTGTACCAATTTGCGCTATTTAACACTTAGAATGTCAACGTCTTTCAAAAGATTCATTAAAAAATTTATATCCTTCAGGGTAGACAGATAAAAATTATTGTTTAATCGGGGAAAACAAACTCAATTAGCATAAATTTTAAAGTATAATAAAAAAATATATGAAAGTATTTAGAATATGTACTGTCAAAGATATTCACGAATTCGTCGGCATAGTCGATTAATCGTTTATATTTTTCTAAGATGAATGTAATTGTCAGTAGAGTGACATCTTTGGAAGAATTAAGAACTACGTGTTGACGATTAGGACGAATTTCATTAATTAGATTAAATATTTTATCTTCATTCTGATGTAGATCTGCAACATACATGTTAATATTAAGTAAATTTCAAGTTTAAAATGGACAAGTGTTTAAAAGACTTACGTTTTAACTCTTCTTCTCGACCATCAAAATCGATCACCTACCTTCAATTAGTTGAAGATGAGTTTTTGATTTTATTACTTGGTCTGTTCAAAGCAGTTGCAGCCCTTCTTTTTCTGCTGGGGCGTAAAGGAGTTCTCACCGTTTTAAAATGGTATCCGAAGTACCCTGTACAGGATGTTCAATCATAAGAATGTTCCTGAAACATAAACGCATTTTTATATATTTCATGGATTACATAATGTAGTTCGCGAACGTAAAGCTAGGTTTTCCCTTTTTTCTTCTTTTTTGAAACATCGATTTCCGTTGAAAACCCCCAAAGAATATCGCAAATTGGTCAAGCTTCACGAAGAAAAATACGGATTTAGGAACAAGTTTTGAGGACCGGCAATTTAAAAGTGAATTGCAAACATCCAGGATTGTGTTCAGAAATTCAGGACTGAGAACTGTAATTTAGGAATCGGGATCCACGATGAATATTACATTCTCAGAACTTGTTAGATTTATTTATTATTTGATCGCTTTTCTTTTGAAATACCAATTTCCGTTGAAGAAACAGAACAATAGCCACAAAGTGTTATTTGTTAGCTTTTCTCAATACCTGATAATTTTTCCTTTTGAAATATCCATCTCCTTTTATAAGGTTGAAACGTGAACTTAAATGCTCACAAGTTGTCAGCTCTTTAACCAAGAATTAATGTTTTTTTAAAACTTTTTAAATTGAAAATTCAGCTACTGGGTTAATAGTTGAACTTCTTTTTTAAAAATCCATTTTTTTGTTAGAGATTCATCATTCAGTTGAAAATTAATCTTTTTGTCATTACATTTTAAACCTTGCAACCGACGCTAATGAAATGTAAACATCTCAGAAAAATAAATTTGACTCCTCTAATCTGTGAGATGATGACTATGGGATATATTTGTATAGTCTATATGATTACTTTATGATGAAATTGAAAATGCATGTATTTTGTTGGAAAATTCGTTCTTTGTGGGTGAAAAATTAATCTTGCCTGTTGAAAATTGATCTGTTATAGAACTATTTTAGTAAAAATTCATTTTCTCAATGGAGCTCATCATTTTCATTGAAGGTCCATCTCCATAGTTGAAAGCTGTACTTCTTTTTGCAAATTCATTTCTTTGTTTATTAAAACTTTTCGGTAAAAATTAATTTTGTTGTTGTTGAAAATCAATTTTTGTTACTGAAAATTTGACTGTACCAGTTTGGCTTAAGAATTTATCTTTTCAGAATAAGATTCAACTATTTGTTTGGAAATGTTGTATTTTTTTGAAAGATTCTTCTTTTTCTTGGTTGAAGAATAATTTTTTCAACTGAAAATTTAACTATTTCTCACTTTTAGTCAAAAACGTATCTTTTTCAGTGTGACCTGCCACTAAAAGTCAATATTTACTTTGCTAAAATTATTTTTTTTAGGGAAGAAAAGAAGTTTCTCCACTAAAAATAAAAATGGACTATTGTTCATGGAGAGTATATGTACTAATTTTAAGTGTTTTTGTGAAAATGTAATAAATAGAGCCAAGGAGGTAACACAAACGTAAATAAAATTATATTGTTTCCTGTAATTTTTCAACTCAAATCACAAATTAGTGAAATTTTGTTATCAATTTAGGCCTCGACAGATCAATTTAAAATTTAATTAGCCACAATTTGAAATAACTTTAAAACACGATAACTTTAAGAAATACAGTAATTCCATTTTTATCTTCATAACTGACTCGAATGAAATGTAAATATTTCAGAAGAATGAGATTGACGCCTGTAATCTGTGAGATAACGACTAAAGACAATAATATATAATTATTGTTAAATGGCTATATTTGCTCTGCTGATAATATTCTTCAGGAAACGAAAAAAATTACTCCTCTAAAAAGGAAAATGATTTATTGTTCATGGAAAGTATTTGCACTAATTGTATGCGTTCATGAGAAAAGATCGATAAACAGGGCTAATTAGGTATTACAAGTATCAAAACTGATACTTTTTCGTAAGTTTTCAACACAAATACCAAATTAGTGGAATTTTGTTTGAAAAATAGGCCTTGACAAACCCTTTTGCCTGAGATGTTTAAAATAATCCAAAAATTGACCGCATTATGTACCTCAACTTTAACGATTTCAGCAATTAAATTTTTGTCCTCAAAACTGACTAATAAAATGTAAATATCTCAGAAGAATAAACTTAACGTCTATCATCTGTAAGATAACGACTATAGAATATATTATATGATTCAGGATGAAGCACCGAAATATTCCTTTATTATACTGTTACCCAAATTATTCTTTAATAAATTAATTAGTTTTTCCTCTGCTTGGAAAGAATGAGGGTCGTTTATACTCTGATCTTCAGATTAGCAATTAGCCTTGATTCTATTGGTGAATATATTTGTATGACATATATTAAATTACAATATTTTTAAGCTCTCTTTCTATTCTTTGTATTTGTGCTGGGCCTGGATTTGCTGTTTTTTGAAAGTCGATTATAGAGGCTTATGATCACTATCTTCAAGAATTTTCTTTCCTCAGATACACCAGTTAACTTTTCGAATGCTATTGAGTTATTCTCGTATGCTATTGAATCATTTTCAATCAGAGAATATCTATGTTCTGTTTCTGTGAGAGCTTTACTACCATATGTGAAGATTATACTTTCTTGTAGCAAAACTAGTCCTATAAACCATAATAGAGGAATTTCCACCCAAACTCATCGGTTTATTAACATAGTAATATCGTAGAATTGGATATTTATTGAAAAATTCTTTTAATTCACGAAAAGCTTCTTGTGCGTTGGCATATTGGCTAATTCGACTGCCTTTCAGATGTTAATACATATTGTGAAATCCAAATTGTCTTCCCTTAGTATCCGACTTTTTAAATCCAATTCCACTAATAATCCGACTTTTATATTAAGCTATAATTGATTTACATTTGAAAGAAGCAAGTTCTTCTAACAGATGTTGCAAAATGGCGTATCACCGATGGACATCTACGTGACGTCAACAGGTTGGAATTGTACATTTTTTTGTAAAGCAGGAAGCTGTGACTAAGACACGAACAGTATCTGACTTTGATTTCTGGGTTCTTTTATCCTAATCAGCGCCTAATTAAAGCCTGGCTAAAATTCAACTTTGAAGCAAAATAGACCAAGATAGTGTTTCTTTTCACAAAGAATGGAAAATCGTAAGAAAAGCTTAAAGCCTCCTGACCAAAAACGACTACTCTAGTTGTTTTAATGAGGATGTTAAGGATGTTCATGAAATATCAGCGTACTTATTAAAAAATTGAATGATCTATTCCTTGTTGCAGATTCAAGTTCCCAGTTCGATTGTTTGCCTAATGGCGAACCTATTCTTGGTGTTTCTCGTGATGGACCTTCTAATTCTTCTGAAAGAAATCATCCACCAGAGAGGTCTCTTCCTCCTACCCAGCCTCGTGTCAGGTCCAGGTCTCCTGAAAGGTGTCATCTTCCTGCCAGGTCCATATCACCGCCTATAAGGCTTCCTTCTGTTGACGGAAAAGGATGTGGACTTGAGCAACTTCAATTTATTCGGCTTATTTCCAAGGTGAATCCGCAGCAGATATTCGAACTTCGACGGTACACTTTTCCTGCTGACAAACCAATTGAAATCAAAGTCGGAAAT
This sequence comes from Andricus grossulariae, assembly GCA_011634705.1. Classification (NCBI taxonomy): domain Eukaryota; kingdom Metazoa; phylum Arthropoda; class Insecta; order Hymenoptera; family Cynipidae; genus Andricus; species Andricus grossulariae. The sequence goes on from JAABKJ010001589.1 coordinate 4,657, forward strand.
AATGTCTTTGAGCCTATGCCAACCGAAGAACAAATTGTTTTATCAACATCCAATGGTGAAATCTTTGCAATATTGGAGGGTCATAACGTACTTGCTGGAATTTATGCACGTTCGTCTGTAGCTCGTGCTAAAAGACGGGCAAAATTAAACATGAAAACTGGCACGGTTTCCACATTAACCAAAGAAGAAATCAATGAAACTCCAGTAGGTGCCAGCCGCACAATCATGTGGAATTTCACAGTTCAGCATCTGAACCAAGCCATCGTGTAATTATTCGTTTGTATAATTAATTTAAGAAATGTAAAACTGATATATAATATTGTTCATTATCCAAAGTTGATTTTATATCTTAAATGTATCTGGTATTACATGACAAATTCAATTCATTATTATACTCAAGGCTTCTATCTTTCGTCAATTTCCCAGCCAGTCTTTTTCGGAAACAGCAAAAAATATAGCGCTTAACGCTGAGCTTCACACATTTAAAAAAAGAAGTATCGCTTGACATTAAAAAAATATTTCATACTTGTATTTATTTAGTAAAATTAGGTGAGTGAGTTTTGAGGTTAGAGCTTGTGTCTAACAGCTTCAACAAAAATCATCAATTCTTATGAAAAGCTAACAAGCTATGAGAATTTAAGATATTTCGAGATTTTTTTCACGGCGATGGATATTTTTTACAAAAAGTTCATAAAGTATTAAGACATGGTAAAAGCAGCCACTATTTCAGAACCAGGTCCTTTTCATATAACGTAAGTTTCACCTTCTCACCGTACAATTTGTTTAAAAGAATATTGGAACACCTATGTCAGGAGTAAATTTAAAATTCTTCTCTTCGGCCAACAATATTGAAGGTTGAAAATAATGGCACGTAACAAATTCTTGGCTCGTCAATCGTTGGAACGATTCGTTCGCCCAGGATTGACTGAAATTATTGAAAAGTATGTCCCTTTAGTAAAACCTAACTTTAAGTTCGTGAACTACATTTTGTAATCCATGAAATATATAAAAATGCGTTTTCATTTCAAGAACATTTTTATGATTGAACATCCTGTACAGGGTACTTCGGATACCATTTCAAAAAGGTGAGAACTTCTTTATGCCCCAGCAGAAAAAGAAGGGCTACAACTGCTTCAAACAGACCAACTAATAAAATCCAAACCTCATCTTCAACGAATTGAAGGAAAGGTGATAAATTTTGATGACTGAGAAGAAGAGTTGAAACATAAGTCTTATAAACATTTGCCCATTTTAAACATGAAACTTACTTAATATTAACATGTATGTTGCAGATCTACATCAGAATAAAGATAAACTATTTAAGCTAATTAATGAAATTCGTCCTAATCGTCAACATAAATTCAACATAATATCTTTGACAGTACATATTCTAAATACTTTCATTTATTTTGTGATCATACTTTAAAATTTTTTCTAATTTAGTTTGTTGTTCCAGATTAAACAATAATTTTTTTCTGTCTACCCTGAAGGTTATACATTTTTAAAAGAATCTTTTAAAAGACGTTGACGATCTAAGTGTTAAATAGCACAAGTTGGTATAAAATGCAGGTTCTTAGATGTTCCATTCGTAATAATATTTTACTTTACTTTTTAAAATTGTAAACCCACTTTTTCACGGACGAGTTTAGGGCTTTGATACTATTGCCAGAACTTCTCTCGAAAAAGCACTATACTAAAAGAAGTTCGAAAACTTAGACTAAATCCTCGATAGAAGAAAGGAAAACCATCCCTTCTGAAAGTTTTTTTCTTATTAAAGATTTATCCTTACAGTTGAAGATTCATATTTTTGGTTGAATGTTGAAGTATTTGTTTGAAAATTCGCATCTTAGGTTGATAATTAATTTTATTATCTGAAAATTGAGCTTTTCCATCTTCGTTTAAAATTTGATCTTTTTAAATTAAAAATTCAACTATTGGTATGAAAATACAAATACTTTGTTGTGTTTTCAACTCAAGTAACAAATTAGTAAAATTTCTTTTAAAAATAGGCCTCGACAGACCGCTTCATATTTTTAAAATATGTTTTAGAAAGATTTTAAAATTCACGTGAGAAATTTGTGAAAAATAATGCAAGAATTTACCGAATTTTTTACCTCAAATTTAACGAATTCAGTAATTAAATTTTTATCTTCATAACTGACTCTAATCAAATGTAAATATCTCAGAAGAATAAGCTTGATGACTGAAATCTGTGAGATAACGACTGTAGAATATATAATTGCAATCTATAATTGTCTATAAACCATAATCTATAATTGTTGAATTCGACTTTGCAAATTTTTAAGTTTCACAGTTTTTTACGTTTTGGATACTTTTTTAGGCCAGGCTACTTTTGTGCTACTTTTTACAGTAAAGTGATATAAACCATTGGTCTTACTCACAAAATTTTAGTGTTTTAAAACTAGAAAATTACCTTGTATCTACTTAGAAAGAAATCAATCAATCAAAATAGAACTGTCGTTGGGTTTGACAAAAATTTAAAAATGAGAAGACATAGAGTATGGATACATTAGGGTTAAAATGCAGCGTATATTATTTCACATTCAATTTCACTGGAAACTATAACTAAAGTGATACTTGATTTAAATAATTTTTTTTTTAAATTTTAATAATAGTTGAAATGCATCTTATATAGGCTAATAATTATTTTAATAGTAATTTGAATAATAGTAGGGTAGAAAAACGTCACAAAATAATACATTCTTACTGGCATTGAATAAAAAATTTTAGTAGAAATATGTGCATATGTAAGGAGTCATACAAATTTCACAATACAATGTTGTGAGATCACTAAAACTCGCCAAATACTTTTAGTGAAAAACATTTTTCTCAATAATACGTTATCATATTTTAGTTATTCGTCATCATTTTAATGAACAATAGAATCAAAATAATAGGGCGCTGCTAAGCAAGTATGGCAGTCGGTCGCGTATTTATTCGCTCGTCTAAATTACTCGTAACTTTTAAGTTAATTTTTTTTAAGTTAATTACTCTATACAATGGCTCTCGAAATATTTCAGCATAAATTTGAACTTTTATTGCAAAAAATTGGGAATTTGGAGTCCTCACTGGGATCAGCATTGCGGAGGACTATACTAAAAAAGTCGAAACTTAAAGGAAGGCTCTGCTTCCATACCTTAAGGAGGCTAGAAATTGTGACCTAAAAGCTTCCCTAAGCTATAATACGATATATGTGGATGGCGAAAAATTCGAGTCCAAAGATCTGTCAGCGTTGGAGTCTATGATCCAGAATGCTAAATTATCTGGGAATAAGGCGGAACCATTTAAGAAAGGGACAATGGTGAAATCAAGCGGCATACAGGGAAAGGCGAAGCGCAAGACCTCGGAAACTTCATCAGCCTTTATCAAAAAGCAGGCGGAAAATTTTACGTAAGGAAATATTCACAATCGGCTGTCATTAACCAGGAAGGCGAAGAAGAAAAGTATAAATGGTTAAATGAGCGTAACCCATCAGGACGAGCAAACAATACTACAATTTTCTTCTGGAACTAGCATGGTTATGTGAGATTTGTAAACTCCTGTATTAATTATGGTAAGTTTCATATTATGGGAATTGTCGAAACCTGGCTCACTCAAATTCTTAAAACTTTAAACCGTAGTATGTAATTCATATTATTATTATTACAATTAAAGATATTTTACTTGTGGGGCACGAATAATTTTTTGTTGTATTTTGTACCTCAACTTAAAAAATTCAGTAATGAAATTGTTGTCCTTGACACTGACTAATAAAATGTAAATATCCCAGAAGAAGAAATTTCACGTCTATAATCTGTGAGATAACGCCTATATGATATATTATATAATCTGGAATAAAGCACTCTAATATTCTTTTATTACACTGCTGCCCAATTAATTCTTGGATACTTTAATTAATTTTTCCTAATAATTCTTTAATACATTTATCAGTTTATCTTTTACTTGAAAATAATGACGGTCGCTTGTACCTTATTTTTGAAAACCGATTTTAAAGGCTTATGATCACTATCTTCAAGAATTTTCTTTCCACAGATGTATTAAAGACATTTTTCACTTGCAAAGGCAATATATAATGATTATTTCTCAACATGAGCATATACATCGTAATATGGCTTTGCCATATTGCCTAATTCGACCACATTGCACATGTCAATACACATTTTGTCAAATCCAAATTATCTTTTCTTAATAATTGATTTTTTAAATCTGGATCTCAAATTTACTCATAATCCGATCTTCATGTGACAGTATCAGTAAATTAAATTTTATAGAAGATACAAAAAGATACTTTTTTGATAAATTATATCAATTTTCAACAAAGTAGTTCAATTTTTAACTAAACAAGATGAATTTTCAACTAAATATTTTAATCCTTTACCAAAAAAGATTAATTTACCACCAAAAAGACGAAATTTCTACAAAACAGTTAAATCATGAATTCAAAAAGGTGAATTTTTGAGTTGAGAAAATAAAAGTCTTCTATGTTCAAAAATTCTGTATGACTGAATTTATTTAGAACAGTTATTTGTAACAATAAAAATTGTTCATTTAACTTAATCTCTTGTATCACGATATTATTCTTGATATGTAAGGAAACGATCCCGCAGAAGAGAAAGCATTTCCTGGTTATATATTATAATTATTTCAACTAACTGTATGTCTATAGTTGTTGGTAATATTTTGAATTGAAATAAAAAGTTAGTGAAGTTTTGTTTTAAAAAAAGTCCTTGACATACGTGAGATGTTTTTTGAAAAATTCAATAATTTACCGTATTTTGTACCTCAACTTCAACGAATTCAGCAATTAAACTTTTGACCTTGAAAGTGATTAATAAAATTTAAATACATATCGCTGAAGAAATATGTTAACGCCTTTAATATTCGAGGTAACGACGATAGCATGTTATACCGGGTGTCACAGAAGTCCCAGAACGGCTGAATATTTCCTCAGATAAGATATTTTTCAGGGAGCTCAAGGTCATTCTTGAAGTAACTTTCAACGAGGAATTCAATGGTGACCTTTATTTTGATCTCAACGATGACCCTTAAGTTCATTTCAAGATCAAATTTTTTTCAAATGAAAACCCCCTTTTTTACATCGGCAATTGATATAGCAATGATACTAACTTTAAAAAGGCGCATTCAGTACTAACCTTAAGCATGACCTTGACGATGAAATATCTTACCTGTGGAAATATTTAGCCGTTCCGGGACTTTTGTAACACCCGGTATAATCTCGAATGCAGCAGCAGAACATTGCTTAATTACGCTGTTAAACAAATTATTCTCTGATAAAATAATCATTTTTTCATCTACTTGAAAAGAATGACGGTTGTTTATACTCTGGTTTTTAGTTTCGGGATCATCCTTAATTCTATTGGTGAATATAATTGTATGATATATATTATATTAGAACATTTAAAGCTCTCCTTCTGTTCTTTGTATTCGCGCAGAACGCGGATTCATTGTTTTTTCATTTTTGAAAACCGATTCTGAGGGCTTATGATCACTATTTTCAAGAATTTTCTTTCCACAGATTTAGTCATGATACTTCGGGCATGTGAAGGCAATAGCTATTGAATCATTTTTAATTGAAGCATATCTACGTACTGTTTCTGTCAGAGCTTTCCTACCATATACGACGGGTATATTTTCTTGCACCAAAACTTGTCCTATAAACTATTTTGACAGCATCTACACCTAAAGTCACCAGATTATTCACATCGTAATATTTTAGAACCGGCATATTGGCTAATTCGAGTGCCTTCGATATGAAAATACATTTTGTTAAATCATAATTGTCTTCCCTTAATAATTAATTTTTTTAATCTGTATCTTGAATTCCACTTATAATCCGATCTTTATATGAGGCCATCAGTAATTTAAATTTGAAAGAAGAGAATTTTTCTAACAGCTGTTGCCAAATGGCGTCTCACCGATTATAATTGTACGCGTCGTCGACAGGAATCACGCATGCGCAGTTCTTTGTTAAGGGTGGGCATTATAGGACGCGAAAAACTTTGAATGTTGTGTTCTATCAGTGTTTTTAAATATTCATATCATGAATATGATAATTTCTTGTTAGTTGGAATTGGAAATTATTTAGTAAAACAAGTCAGAGTGACTGAGACACAAACCATTTCTGACTGGAAATTATGGGTTGTTTTATTCTAATCAGTGCCCAACTAAAGCCTGACTAAAATACAAGATTGGGGCCTAACTAGACCTACATAGCATTTCTTTTCACAAAGAATGAAAAATTTTAACAATGCCTCAAAGAGTCCTGACTAGAACTGACTAGCCGAGTTGTTCTGACGAGGACCTGACCTTTGTTCTAACAGGAATAATGACATGTGGATCGATTTGTACACGGAGGTTCATGAAATATCAGCTTACTGGAACAAAATTAAATTCTCTATTTCTTGTTGCAGAGTTAAGTTCCCAGTTCGACTGTTTACCTAATGGCGAACCTATTCCTGGTGTTCCTCGTGGCGGACCTCATCATTCTCTATCATATTATTTTTCTGAAAGAAATCATTCACCAGAGAGGTCTATTCCTCCTACCGAGCCTCGTGTCAGGTCTAAGTCTCCTGCAAGGCGTCATCCTCCTGCCAGGCTCATGGCTCCTGTCATAAGGCTCCCTTCTTTTGACGGGAATGGATGTGGAGTTGAAGAACTTAAATTTCTTCGGCTTATTTCCAAGATTAATTCACAGCGGATATTCGAACTTCGAAGATGCACTTTTCCTGCTGACAAACCAATTGAAATAAGAGTGGGAAATAATATTTATATGCCTATTCCAACCAAAGAACAAATTGTGTTATCAACATCCGATGGTGAAGTCTTTGCAATATTGGAGAGTGAAAACGTTCTTGCTGGAATGTATTCATACTCGTCTGTAGTTCAGACTAAAAGACGTGCGAAAATAAATATGAGAAGCGGCACGGTTTCCATATTGACCAAGAAAGAAATTGATGAAGTTCCAGTAGGTGCCCGCAAACCAATCGTATGGAATTATGTAGTACAACATCTAATCTAAGCCCTTGTCTTAACAATGATCTATACCATTAATTAAAAGAATGTAAAACTGATATTTATTGTTGTTTGGTTCCCGAAGTCGGTTTGAAATCTTATATGTAACTAGTATTACATAGAAAAGTGAATCTACTATAATATTCAAGGCTTCGATCTTTGGTCACCCGGTGAAAAGACTTGCATTTGAAGATTTTACAATTGCACCACCTGGAAATGCCGTTTCTGTCCTTTTTTAAATCCCCGATTGGGCAGCGAAAATATGTAGATTCCAATCTCTTTGAAAGCTGATCGGACCTGCCAAACGTAACTTAAAATAAGTGAAAAGCACCATTTTTGCCTCATGCATTAAAAAGCTGCTTAAAAGCCATAAAAACCTGCAACAATCAATCTTGTCAACCTCAGATGACTATTGTCGCCACTGGGCGTAACTGGATTCAGTTTAAAAGAGATTATTTCTATTGCTATGGGGATTCAAAACGTGAGGGGGAAAACGGTATAAAAAAGGATTCAATAATTATCACGTGTGTTATACGTACTCAGCGTGTGCATGACACGCGCTGAACCCATTGCTAGGAATTTCTAGACGTAAAATTCGGTTGCGGTATACTAAGGTAGAAATGACACCATCATGGCATGCGAAAATGAAACCCTCTGTACCTGAAATAAGCCCTGATGGTCTGAGGAAAGTAAAAGTTTGCTCCTTCGACAAGGACTGTTTTTCTACACTTTTGTGAAAGTTTCCATGCATTTTTTTGTCGAGTAGCTGTTAATAGAATTTTTTAACCTCTGCTTTCTTTACTTTAGCTTTATTTTTTATCTAGATGGAGTAATGCACTTTCCTCACTTCTGATGTTGAAATTCAGGCCAAGGGTCTCGGTCGTCTATTTCCCGACTGTGTAAAGGAACGTTCCTTTGCCAATCATCTCGTTTTTTTGTGCCAATTTTTAGGAGGGGATCTTTTCCATTTACAACGATGTAAGCTGTGCCTAGAATAATTTGATCATAAAGACATTCAAGAAAAGCTCTTCTGCATATGTATGATCTTACGCGTGGCGATATCGGGAGCCGTAAGCTCGTGCTTCGCCCATGGAGCTACTTCAAAAGTGTAAAGTAGAACCAGAACAGCAAGCCATGTTAGTCGCAGATATCTTGTTCCACGCGGACAAATTTGATGACTAAATTTGTCGAGGAAGACGCTTGTTTTTGCTTCAGAGAAACTCCTTTACTGATGTTACGTCCTGAATGTGGCTTTGAGGTACGCCCACCTATGTATAGGTCCCTCCAGTGTCAAGAGGTCTGATAACACTTATATTCACAAGACCAGGGTCGCCGGAAACGCCAGTAATCCGTCCTCGCTTGAGATTAATCTTGGCACACTTGCCTCATCCCAAGTCCATACCAATATTTCGTGTACCCCTCGACCATTTTTAAATCACTCTGAAGTTGGCTTCGTCTAGAAGCACAGATCGTCAGGCCATCCGTATAAAATACATGAGTGACCTTATGCTCGCGATGATTAGTGTCGCTGTATAGGTATCCAGGAGAATTCCGTAGTGTGAGATATAGAGGCAGAAGTGTGATGCAAAAGAGCAAAGGACTCATGGTGTCGTCTCGAAATAGGCTCATCTGGACAGTGACATCGGTCGTTGTCATACGATAATTCTCACATGAGATAGTAAATTTAGATTTCCAACGAGGCGTCAATCTCTCTATGCATCCCACTATGTGTAGATGAACCTTCAAACTTCCCAACAGACAGATGATAAGTCTATGAGAGGTTGAATCGAAAGATCGAAAAACAAACTGTCAATTACAAGGTTCTTTCGGTGACCTGCTTTTTTCGGTAACCTTTTTTCGAGCCACGTTGTTCGTACATACATCTCTTCACACAGGCTCAATTCTTCGAACAATCCTGTCGCTTAGGACCACTGTAAAGATCTTATGCGGCGCGTTCAAACAAGTTATTGTAGAGTGACTTGTGATAAAGATATTTTCATGATACATGCATGATTTCAACCCTTTTCGACGCCTATGGAGCGGGGCTCAAGCTCTACTTTTTACTCCCTAGGAAGTGAAAAGTGACGTCAGAGGTGAGTAATGAAAATTATACATCTATGAGCTCGCATTTTACGATTATCAACTCACTCACAGTAAAAACTGTGCGGAAATTTTTGTTGCAGATAATATAATCTTTTGGTTATTTGTAATAAGTTACTATATATAACTGATCAAATTACCGTAAATTACCGATGATTTTCATAAATTTCCGGAAATTTTGACAAATTAATTTTGGTTTACTTATGGTGAGTTACTATTTTACCTGAAAAATTACGATAAATGGCCTAAAACTTCCATAGATTTCCGGAAACTTTTTAAAATGTATTTTGAGTCATTTGTGGTAAGTTACTATATTTACTTGTAATATCACCATAAATGAGCGAAAATTTCTTCGGACCTCGTATCTTTGGAGTTCGAGCGTATTTTCTAAGGCAATACTCACTACAAAAAAGGATGAATTGTTCGAGTTTTTAAGGGAAATACGCTTTGATGTATGACGGGAAGTTCAGACCGAAGTTTCATGTCATTTAATGATATTACTATTTATCGTTATTATTGAGGTTAAATATAATATTACTATTATAACATTATTATTTACGAAGAACTGCGGTAAATCACACTTACGGCCATGTCTCACGACCGTGAGATGGTTAGTCAAAGGGTAAGATGAATTACGACGACAGATAAGTGAAACCCTCCTGTTTCTTAAGGAGACGAAGCGACCCAAGGAAGACAGCTTTCAGCATTTATCTCGCAAGTTCCTGGTCATATTTTTGGCACGCGGGTATTTCTTGAAGGTTACGATCCAGTGACAGTTGCGCACCTCCGAGAGCACCGATCACAAGGACGATTACTTTAATCGAATATTCTAGGTACAGACGTTGAAGCTTCTTTCTAAGGTCTTGATACCTCTCCTCTTTTTCCTTCTCCTTGGCAGTTACGCTAACCGAGTAGAGTAGAACCGGGACGGCAATATATATTTATAACGCATGCTATATGCCGAGGCCGTTAGATATACATTAAGAATTCGATTGCATAGATCAATCTTCAACTGTATTCGTGCCGACGAATTCAGACGATTTGGAGCTTGACTTAAAATCTCGCGAATTAAAATGAATTTACTGACTCTGAAATAATTTCGTACTGACGCATTCAAATGAATTAGGTCGCCAAAATTTTTTTCGCTATATTCGGGGGAATAGTATATCTGAATACTAGACTACTTTTAACGAATTTACACGAATTCACAACCTGCTACAATTCGAGATGTCACAAAGCAAGGTTCACCGGGCTCCTAGCGAATTCTTCTCAATTCGTCCCCATTAGTTACTCTTTGCTCGGTAAGGAAAAGGCCTTACTGCACTGAATTGTAAGATATCAAACACTAGAGTAAATTCAGAAAGAGATATAAATGCGTATCAAATATCTCGTTACTTCCTGTATCAACAATTGATGATGAAATTTTTAGCACTTTTTCAGTGGAAAACGACACAATACAACAAAATTGATTGTTGAGGGTTGAGCGACGCCTTTGTGCACAAAAAAAACGTAAAAAACTTAATCCACTTTCCACCATGTTCCGTTTATGCTCTAGACTCTCCACCCATGTTTGAAGTATCGGAAAGCAGTTAACGCCTAATAAAAGTATGCTTAAATTCAATACACAACGTTTATGAGGCTGAACGGCTCAACAACATTCCCTCGGTTCGAGAATTGTCTCGAAGTTTTAATTTTTACGCGCACGATCGACGCGCAAATATTTCCTTTTCGATACAGGTCATCTAGTTCTGCAAAACCAAAAAAACGAGTTTTCCACAAAGCAGTTCAGTTTTCAACCAAGGAAATGACGCTTCAAACGAAATGATAAATCTTCAACAAAAAAATGAATATTGCTCAAGTGAATCTAAAACGGATGAATTTCCAACAGAGAATATTCATGTTTTACCAGAAAAAAAAAAAATTTTCAGCAAAATATATAAATTCTCAGCCAATTAGGTGAAGTTCAAACTAAAAAAGATCAATTTTCAACCAAAAAAGAAATTTTCAAATTTTGAGTTGAAAACATTATTTTCAAACAGAAAAATACGCATTTTTATGCAAAAGTTAAGTTTTCAACCAAACAATTGAATTGGTGACAAAAGAGTTAAATTTTCAATCAAGACGGAATTTTCAGTCAAAAAAGAAAGTAATTGAATTTTCAACTAAAAAGATGAATTGTAAAGAAAAAAGATAAAATTTCTAACAAAAGAGATGATTTGCGATCAATAAAGACGAAATTTCTACAAAAAAGTTGAATCATCAATTCAAAAAGGTGAATTTTTGGGTTGAGAAATAAAAGTTTTCTATGTTCAAAAACTATGTGTGAGTGAATTTATTTAGGACAGTTACTTGTAACAATGATAATTATTCTTTCAACTTAATCTCTTGTGTCACGATATTATTCTTGATATGAAAGGAAAATATCCCACAGAAGAGAAAGCATTTCGTGGTAAAAATACGATAGCAGTGAATTTGCTTATAACAACTGTTTATAAGAGTAATAATTATTGTTACATGACAATATTTTCTATGCTTATATTTTTCTCCACGGAAGAAAAGAAGTTACTCCACTAAAAAGAAATATGATCTACTGTTCATGGAGAGTACTTGCACTAATTGTATGTGTATAGTTTTTTGTAATATTTTAACTTAAATAACAAATTAGTGAAATTTTGTTTTTAAAAAAGTCCTTGACAGTTCTTGAAGTAATTTTCTACGAAGAATTCAATAGTGACGTTTATTTTCATCTCGTCGATGACTTTCAAGGTGATTTCAAGATCAACTTTTTTTCAAATAAATCCCGCTTTTTTACATCGGCAATCGACAGATCGGGAAATTTTACGGTCAAATATGTATACAGGTCATACATAGGTTCTGTGACGTGGTATATAGTCCACGCACAAAATAATCGAATTTTTCTAAAACTTTCAATAAATTACTAATCGCAAGACACAAATTCACCCCTTTTATAAAGCTGTCTGCGCACAGTGAGAATTGTTTGGCGGGAAGCGGACTATGCTCGTGTAGCTAAACAATCCAGGTAGAGCCCAGAATATTAAAGTAAACTGTCACCTGAGTGTGGAGGTTAGATTGCTGGATGATCATCGGGTAACAGGAATCGTCAGACTCTGGGCTTGGAAATCATATAAATCCCAACACTGATCACACTATTTTTCTTTTATATTTCTTTTGACTTTCATATGAATTACACCACGTGGATCGTGTAAACGAGCCACCGCACAAAACACATCACCACGTGGCCCTGCGACTAGGCCGACACACACACGACACGACAGAATGGGCCGGAGGAGCTGGGGGAAACCGACACGCGAACCACGAAGCAAGAGGAACTCTGGTTCGAATCTGGAAGAGAGTCCCGGACACGCTTGAGCCCGGGGAAGACGTCCAGATTCAAGAGATCCGATAGTAAACAAACCGGAGCGAGCAAATCGAGTCACGAATTCGTCTGCTAGGCAGGTGAAACTAGTGGCTCTGCGGTGGACGTCTAGTTGGCAATTTCGAAGGGCTGAAAATCATGCAGCTGCGGCCATCTGTAGTATAAGATTCGCACTAATCTCGCGGCGACAAATAATGTCATGCGCAATAACGCTTTTCCGGTTCTTAGCAAAGAAGGCGGAAGTGAATACTGAACATTCATTCTGTTTCTTGAGTCGGAAACGAGCACTAGTTCTCAGCTCTAAGAAAGTAAACATAAATTTATAAAAATATCCGCTGGATAAAGAATAAAAATGACCGGACGAGGGTCGCACCGTGGCAAACGTCGAATGACAGGTACGGTTCCATATTCCTCTCCTGTGTGTTCATAGTGAAAGTTGCTTTGTAAGTGTAAAATTGTTTTTTTTTTATTCGAAGCCTGGTGAATAAACACGGATTCGCTTGCATCAGCATCTTTCTTTTCATTGTTTGACCCGTGAACGTAGTGTTCGTATAACAATTAATTATCGGAACATAATTGTTGTTTGAGATTCGTAATTGTCCGGATTAATTGATTCTTGTAGCATGGCGCGTGCCCATGACCTACCGTCGCCATGTAACTTCGGGGATAATACCATGAATTCCGAAGTGATCGAAACTCGTACTAACTATTAGCCAGAGTCAATCGGAATAATTTGAATTTTCGCGTATGACTAAATTGATTAGAACTCGTGATCAATGTTCGGGTTTTGTGAAACGGATATAATTAATTACTAGAAAATGGCCACGTTGCCAATGTCCATCGCTGCCAAGCCGTGTGCGGATAATCGATGTATTTCTGCCGACTGATTTTCGTGTAGGTTTGCATGAATCGGTGACTTCGCGAATAATTTGAACTTTTTTATTTATTATGATTTGTAGCAAATGTAGGGCTCGAAATGTATTCGAATTGAGTTAGGTTTAATTATAGAAAATTTTGAAAGCTGAGTGAATTGATTTATTTGTCGTGTGACATCACTCCTGACTTCTCCCCTCTGCCGTATTCCACTTATGAGTTAGTCGCGTAGATTCATCAACTTAGTGACTAAAGCGTTATAAATTCATCATGGGCCTTCAGCTGAACAACTTCAGTTCACATTTTTCTAATTTATTGGAAAATTAGATGGCGCTCAGCCAATCATTAAAATTAAAATACAATACAATATTGAAATTAAAATTAAAATAAATATTTTTAAAATAAAACCAGGGTCATAGTACATATCTGTCGAAGGAGTATCGAAAACCCGACACGATCCCGAGCGGATATAACGACTTCTTGAGCCGAAGTCAAGTCGAGCTGAAATCCACTCGATCTACGCCCGATACTGGAGGCTGCGAGCGAGCTGCGATCCTGTCGGTATCAGGAAATGTCGCTCGACACCATCACTAATTATACAACTTATATAACTTGCCCTAAACCTAGGAATCTTAATATAATGAATGCCGTTCTACAGATACATTCCAGTGCCCGTTTTGAAAAAGGAAGATTACATGTTATATATGGATGTTACTATACAGACGGAAAAATATATTCAAGCCAATCGACCCGACATCGTGATGCGAGAGAAAAAAGGTGGAAGAGTCTACATCATCGACATTGCTTGTCCACTCAACCGGAATTTGCAGGCGACCTATACAACCAAGATCCATAAGTATAGGGAGCTAGGGAAGGCATGAATTAAAGACAATATGAAGGAATCTGAAATATGCATCTATTGATCCTATTGTGATTTCGGCTACAGGAAATGTGCAAGCAAGCTGCACTGAACATCTTGAACATTTAAGAGTCAGTAGGGTAATGGCAGCAGCTCATAAGGCGGTTTTATTCAACGCCGGTCGCATTGTAAGAAACTTTCTAGACCATCAGCAAGCAAGCGACTAAAACCTATGAAGTGGCAGACGGTAGCTCTAAGAAGGCATCCAGAGGCAACTTTTGTCACCTCCAACACTGCCGGCCACTCTGTGAAGATGACAACGCACGATATGGATAAAAGTCAAAAGAACCAACTTTGTAAATTCCATTAGAAAACTTCCCCTCGTGAAAAATCGAAAACTGACATTTTGATCGCACAAAGAATAATGAAAAATCAAAAATTCCATTTGTCGCCAAACTATGCAAGATACGCAAAAAGATGAATTTATCAAAAATTATGCACCCAAACAAGATTTGCAAATTTGTTATTGATCACTGTTTTATAGAGACATAGCTTTTGTTTTATTCGTGAAAAACAACATTAAAAATACAAAAATAAAAATTTTAGACAAGCATATCAAGCTACGAAAAAAAATAACAAGACAAAAGTTGTTCAAGCAAAAAAGAGCTAAAAATTTGTAATGTATTATTTTTTGATGAAACGCGTAGTTTTGGTTCAAATGGTAAAAAATAAAATAAAAAATTTTAATTTTCGGATAAACGACACATAAAAATAATGGATAGAAAAAAGTTACTCATCCAAGAAAGAGCTACAAATTTGTGATTAATAATTTTTTGATAGAACGTGTCGTTTTTGTTTTAATCGTAAAAAATAACTTTAAACAAATTTGATTTTTTGAAAAACGACACAAGGTACAAAAAAAAATTAATAGAAGAAAGTTGTTCAGCGAAAGAAGATAGACAAATTTTTTGATGATAATTTTTAGATAGGACAATTAGATTTTCTTTTGTTCGTAAAAAATAAGTTTGAAAATGAAAAAATTAAATTTTTGGGATAACCACACGGGAGACACGAAAGAAAATAAGGAGACAACAGATGTTCAACCAAGACAGGTCTACAAATTAGTTATGAACTATTGGTAACAAAATAAACTAAAAATTAAAATAAATATTATGTGCGTTCTGAACTACGACCCAAGACAGATTTATGTGTAAACATCTCCGATGAACCTTCACTAAAAGTCAAATCTTACATAAAGCATTAAGAATAAATAAAAAAAGAAATTAAAAGATTTCAATTATATCAAAACATTGCAAAAGAATTCAGAAAAATGCCAACAATTTAAAAAATTTGAATAGATTTCAAAGATTGTACGAATATTTCAAAATATGTCAAAATATTGCACAGTTCAAAAGTAGATTTCTTACTAACATTAAATTAAACTTATCATGAAATACCCTAAAATAGAGAAAAGTTGATTTGGCAAGATTTTTAAGAATAAATTAAAGTATGAACTCAGGCGCGACTCCCCATATCGAGGTCTAAGATGTTAACACACCAAACATTATTTTTTTTAAAAAAGCATACGAGCTTTAATAACATTCTATTTGATCAAATTTTTTACCTGAATTATATCTACGTATTTGCCTGAAACCACGTCTACGTTCGTTGTTTCTGAGTTTGGCTGAGAGCAAATGTTAACGCTGCGCCCCCACGTAGGGTATAGGCGGACCCCAGACGCACTAATTTCATTATGACAGGCGCAATTTTGCATCTCGTTGCCTGTCGCGTTGAGTATCTTTCCTCTCAGTAGTTCTCAAGACGTCGATAAGAACTCATTAATCTCTGAGGTATGTAATCCTTTTTTTCTTAATTTTTTTGTTGGAAAATGTGATTAGGTTCCGCTCGTAATCCACGTAGTTTTATATAGTCTTGTCAAGTGGATGCCTTAAGACTGAATTTGGAATAAAAATTTGGAAGTTTTCTCATATTCAAAGTGTAATGTTTGTTTGTTCCAGTTTATATTTTTGAAGTGTGATTTCGTTAGTCAGTAGTATAAGGAGGTTGTCTTTTGTATCTGATAAGTTTCAAACTTGATTATAAACTCTCTACTTGAATCCTGTTTGTGTTGATTACCTACCATATTTTTGCTCGTGTTATTTGAAAAACAAATATAATTTTTTGACGCCGGTCCAATGCTATTCCACACCGCTTGTGCCGTGAACGTGAGTGAGGTTCATGTAGACCCCACGGGGGGGGACAGTGCCCCTCACTTGCACATGCCAGACGCAAGGTTAAATTATTGTTTATACATTTATTATCAATCATTTAAATTAATAATTATAAAATAAACTTTCACTATCAGGAAATATCTTGAAGACACGAACAGTGATTACAATTCAAACTTTTTTTAAAGAGAATAAAACATTTCAATTATAATTTGTAGAAAATACTACAAATATAGGGCTTTTAGTAGGGTATTTTTGCCATACAAATCAAAGTTAACATTTAAAAGCTAATATTTATAATATTTTAGTATCCCTCAGACTATTTGGACAGTTTGTCAATGCAATTCGTTGATAGAAATTGTAGGTAACAATTAGAAGCTAGAATTTACACCACCGTTGTATCCCTTTGTCCTAAATGGTATCGTGTTATTTGACCGAAAAATTTTTATGACCGAAAAATTCAAATATTGACGATATTTTACGTATTTTGTCCATAAACATCATGATTGACCATTTTTTGACAGTTTTTTTTATAATACATGGTGTCCCACCACCTATGAAACAGTTAAAAGTATGTAATGGTGCACAAAAAATAAACCAAAAAGTTCCCTAGCAAAAAGCTGTACGAAGCTTAGTTTAGGCATAAAAAAGCTTCCCAGTTGGGCCTAATCAATCAATGAGGAGCGAGTTTGAGCAACTGCTTGCACGCACATACTATCTTAATGCTTGGGACAGAACCAAGTGGTCGCTAAATCTCAAAGGTCGGTGCACATTGGTTGATTGGGCCCAACTTTGAAATCTTTTTGTGCCTAAACTAAGCTTTGTACAGCTTCTTGCTAAGGGCCATATTTATTGGCGCAGTATATTTTTAAAAAATCAAAAATTGCTTCCTTTTTGTTTGTCGGGAATTTGATGTCGAGTATTTAAGAAAAAAGTAACTTGAAGTCGCTTAAAAATTTGACCTCTCGATGAATTTGACAGGGTGACAAAAAAACACTTTGGGTTTTATTATGAGCGAAAGGCTATTAACAGCAGTTTATGGGATTGTCGAAGGTAGATTTTTGTGAAAACAATTTTAAACAATATTCAGGAGCGGCCCATCGTCTTTGAAGTTCTTATGCAATTAAGATGGCTAAAATCAACTTTTTTCATTTAAAATTTTAACCACCAAGTTATTCATTTTTTAATTTGAAGTTAGAAACGAGGCAAAATTTTAGCTATCGAAATTATTATCTTATTTCATCAATTAAGTGAAAACAGGTCCTCTCCGTCATGTGGTACAATACTCCAAGGTCACAATTGAGGTTAGATGTAAGGATCTAGGATTAATTCGTCGTTGCGTATTTTCTTTGTCGTTTTTGAGCTTGTTTCAACCTTTAATCGCCGAGGGAGAACGAGGGATTTTGGAACTCTAGTAAGTACAGATAACTGAGATTTACTTTCGATTCGCGGATCATTTTCTCTAGGGTTTAGGAATGAACTTAGTCGCCCTGGAGTGATATCTTGGTCTGTACTAGTAATCCTCATGAGGGAAGAAGTCTTCTTACATCTCCTAACAGGGCCCTTGACTCTATGGCACTGGACGAGAGGCAAGCCTACTCAAGACTCCCGCAATGGGAATCGAATCAGGCATGGCTGACTTAGATTTGTTGCGTTATAGTTGCCAATACGGACAACTCTCATGCCAGAGAGAACGAGAGCTTCCTCATTACTGAGCATGCATCGGATCTACTCTGTAGATAGTTTTTCTTAGTTATAGACTTTAGTCAAGCTGCCCCTGCACGTTCTTTCCTTTTAGCAGCAGGGCAGAGAGCGAGCCGAACGGAACACCACCAACCACAAAGCCGAGCAGAGCAAGATCCGGGCGTATCATCGTGTTCTGCTTTTAGTAAGTTTTGTTTTGGTTATGTTTCGCTCTAGGTAATAGAACACGAGGACTCCCTCTATTCTCCAAGGTCACCGGTTTCTGTTCTCTTTCGTGTATTGAAAACTGTAGTAGTGGTAAAATCAGTAATCTTTTCTCTCCCCTGTATCTTGCCTAAAGGAGGCTAAAATGACGTGTCCAAATTTCGTTAGCTATCGTTGATGCTCTCGGAGAATTCTTCGACGACATGTTGGCCTCTTGTCACACCGTAATTCTCACATTCGCGCTAGAATACTCCCGCGTTTAGTAGCTTCCGAAAGTACAAGTTCTGAGTGTACCGAGTCATATTATTTGTACTAGTTATTTGTTTCCGAAAAGTACGACCTAATATATTACGTATTATTTTCTCAAATTGGCGTTACATTACAATCACAAGTCACACTACCTCCTTTTTTTTGCTACCTTATTGACAGGTCAGTTGTGAGCATGTGCTCTTTTTTGTTGCAATTTGCTACCAGATCCCTCCCCTTGTGAAATGCAATTTTCCCCAACATGGCCCTGACTGCCTGTCACCAACTATGAAAATTCCATTACCAAACTTCTCCTTGTAATTTTATTAAATACGTTGTGCACACCACTTTATGTTGCATTCTGAGTATTTTATTCACGAGTAAGAGGTATTTTTGCCATTATGATATTTTCTTCAGTAGGCTAACCCATCCCCTTTACCAACATTTGTTGAAGGGCTAAGGGTAGCCCGGGCAGAAAATCTTTGGCACACCCATTTTGCTGAGTTATTGAATGTCCGATTGAGGCATGCGCTTCGGGCGCTCAACAATAAAATAAAATACCCCTTTGGGTTTTGAGAAATCTAAGATGAGGGACTTGGGTAAGTAAAATAAATTTCGATAATAAATTCATCGCTACAACTTTTAATATGTTGTTTTTATGGTACTAAGATTCCATATAAAAGTAGTTTTTCAATGGAAAAATCATAATAAATGTTAACTAAGGTTGCCTAAAAAGTTCTATGTTCAATGCTATCCACCATTTTCAAAGAATAATATCAGCCCTAATAATATATATCTGATACCTAAACTTCGAGAATATTTTTCTCAAAGGTTGTAGATTAGATTTTATGAAAAATCACATTTAAAGAATAGAACTGAACCTGCTACATTGAAAACAAATCTGAGTGAATTTGTCAAATTTGAGCATCGACTAGGCCACATAAGTCATTCGCAGTGGATTTTGAGAGCACGAAGTTTACAACCTTTGAGCTGAGAGTTCTATGCACCTGAACACTTTTAAGACAAATGCAATCTGGCTGTGTGGGTACGCTAATTAATCCTGTTATAAGCACATTGTTGAAAATATCTAAGGTTGTATATTCATAATCTGCTCTTCTCTCACCCAAATTGTCAGCTTTTGCAATGACAAAGTTTAAAGACGATGGGCCACCTCTAAATATTGTTTAAAATAATTAAAAAATCTGCCTTCTACAACAGCATAAACTACCGTCATTTGCCTTTCGCCGCCAAGAAACCTAAAAGTGTTTATTTTTATTGTCACCCTACTGCAGAGCTTTATTTAAATCTGATTTTGGAAGATGCAACACAATTTATTTTATGTTTATGATATCGCTGGTTAATAATCTGAAGACAGATTTCAAAAATTTTAAATGGCTAATTCAATACAGCTTCTCAGATGATAGTTGCTTTTAAGGAGGTATATTGCTATTCCTTTCATGTCGCATACTTGTTGATGGGTTTCGTCCTCGTTTGAATCATATTACACAGCTTCCAGTCCATTTCAATAATTTGAAAAAATTTCAAATACCACTACAGAGTCCTATTGAGAGCAACAACCATCCATAAAAATGACAGCGTCTCGCAGTAGAACAGCGGAAAATCACACCTAGGTCCACCCCTCACGACTGGAAGATAAGTGGCCACGGGGCATGACGAAATCACAATGACAGGTCGGTCAAAACCCTCGTGTATCTTTATTACACGGAGAAACCCAAAGTTAAAATTTAGAGATAGCTCTGCACATCCGAGAGCACCGATCACAAGGAGAATCGTTTTAGCCAAATATTCCGGGCTCAGTTAGGCCTCGTGTGACCAATGAAGACTGCCGTCTGATATTCTTAGTTCAAGAAAATTTTGCACTTTTTTTCTGAACAATTGACTATCTACTTTGGACTGTTCAGCAGGGCAGGGTCGCGGCTAAAACCGTTAAAGCGACCAAGGTGGTAGTCAAGAACTCTTAGGGCTGCCTTATGTGTTCCCGCGTGAGCACAACCATCTGTATCTGAATTAAGTCAGGACGATTATAGGAAAGCAAAAGTTGGCTCCTTAAGCAAGGACTGATTTTATTAATTTCTAAAAAGGATTTCGTGCATTTTCTCGTCTGCATTCCGCGATTGGCCTTAATTTTGCTTCTCCATAATGGTCTGCAGCTTATTCATGCAGCGGATCAAGAAGCGCTGTGCGTGCATATCTAGTTTTCGAGAGAAAGACGGGTTGATTTCGCGAAGACTATTGCAAAACGTGCTGTAGCTCTGGGTGTTTATGTCACCACAGAATATGCATACGCACCATGGAGACTGCAACAACACTACTTGCCGACCCATTTTCAGGTGGACGGTGCGTTCGATCGTTTTAAACCGTAAGTATATATAAGGCTGTATACTCTAGCAGGTAACACGGTATTCCAGAGTCAGCATTAGAAGACACCTCACCCAGGTGCTATTCAGTTGTCAGCACGGTTGCCACGCCTCCACTTTGGGATTTTTCCTTCAGGATCATCCCTGGATAGTAGTCCGCGACTGCTTATTAAGTAACGTAGCGACATTCAGCAGAAATCCTTGGTACCAACACCCTTTATCCGCAACTTTAGGACGCGTCTGGCGGGTTTGTCATAGATTTATCATAGAATGAAAATATGATATAATTTGAAAAACAGGATAAACATCCACCGGAGGGTCCCACAGGGGACAATGCAATCGCAAAGACAGGCCGGTGAAACCCTCGCGAGTCTTGAGGACATTACGCGAATCAAGGATGATAGCTTTCTGCATCGATCTCGCAAGTACCTTGAAATGTTTTTGGCACGCAGGTATCGCTTTGAGGTTACGAAACAGTGACAGCTTCGCACCTGCGAGAGCATCAATCACAAGGAGAATTACTTTAATTGAAAATTTTGGGTAATGTCGCTGCAGTTCCTTTTTAAGGTCTTGATACCACTTCTCCATTTTCTTCTCCGTGTGAGTGGGATGCCGGGATAGTATGTGCTCTAGGTACTCAATATGTGCATTATACGCTCTGTACCTATCGCTGGGAAATTTTTGACGTGAAATGCGGTCACGGTATACTAAGGTGGAAATAACGTCGTCCTGGCATGCAAAAATAAAACCCATTGTACCTGAAATAGTTTATGTGCATTTTCTTATCGCGTAGCTGTAGTCGAAATTTTTCAACCTCTGCTTTATTTACTTCGCCTTTCAGAAGTAAGGCCCCTAGATAGCGTAATACACTTTTATCACTTCTCATGCTGAATTCAGGCCAAGGATCTAGGCCGCCTGCTTTGCGACTTTGTGAAGAAACGTTTCTTTGCCAATCATCTCGAATTTCCTGACCATTTTTAGGAGAGGATCTCTTCTATTCAAATCGATGTAAGCTGTACACAGAACAAATGCTCAATTCGGACATTGGAGATTTAGAATTCTGTGCCCGCTTCGACGGTGTGAGACGTATAATCGCGAAACGGACGAATTGATATGCAAGCTCTTCTGTAAATGCATGATCGAACGCGTGGTGATATCAAGGTCCAGTATTTGAAGACGACATTTTTCAAAGAAGTTCCGTGGACAGAAGTATAATAATTAAACTTTTTAATTTAAAACTTTTTAATTGGAAGAAAATCATAATGAGTAATAATTGGGGTATAGTAAAAATATGTATAATTGGGGTATAACTTCCGGCTCTGCCCGACTAGAAACTCACTGCCAAGGAGAAGGAAAAGGAGGAAAGGTATTAAGACTTTAAAAGGGAGCTGCAGCGAATGCACGTGATTACAAATTCTAAGAAGGTAACTCTGGGATACCGGCCGACGTCTCAGAGTATGCAGCTTTATCCTTGCATACGGATCTCTACAAGGATGGGCCAACCCTTACATTGAAGTCAAGGCCGAGTGTTTCAGCAGCCTCATCCGCTGCTTTGTATAGAAACGCCCCTTGGCCCACTTCTTCATGTTTCCTGACCGTTTTAAGAAGAGGGTCTTGTCCATTTGCGATTGTATGTGCTGTACCTAGAAATATCCTGTTCTGAGGACATTCAAGATTCAATATTCCGCACTACCTTGACAGCGTGAGATGTAAAGTCGCGAAACAGAAGACTTGAGGTGCATGGTTTTGTTCATGTGCATAACCTTTCGGGACCGGATATCAAGGGATCTGTGCTTGTCCTTCATCCATGGAACAGCTCCAAATGAATAGAGTACTACTGGAATGGCAAGCACGTTCGCTGCAGAAACTGTGTTCCTCGCCGACAGTTCGGAAGACCATATTCGTCGGATGAGACTATTGTATTTGCATCGGAGAGTATCCTTGATAGATGTCACGTCCTGAATGCAGCTTTGTGGCATGCGTGGGTTTGTGTACGCCTCTTCAGCGTCAAGGTGTTGTATAGCGCTTCAGTCGACGAGCTCAGGGTCTTCGGAGGTGCTAACAAGTTTTCCTTTCTTTATATAAACCTTGGCGCATTTCTCTAACCCTAACTCCATTCCGATCACTTGAGTGTACTCTTTAACGATGTCTAGAGCAAGATTTAGTTTCTCTTGATTTTTAGCATATATATTAAGATCATCAATCAAATACATGAGAAACCTCATGCTTTTGATTTCCAGGTTTACCGCAAAGGTACCCTTCGGAATATTGAAATACGAGAGATAGTGACAGTAATGTGAGGCAAAAGGGAAGAGGGCTCATGGTTTCGACCTGAAACACACCTCTTAGAAAGATGACACTGTCAGTGATCACACGATGTTTTCCAGATGCGATATTAAATCTGGTTTTCCAAAGCGGCATTAATCTCTCTATGCATCTCACAATGTGAGGATGAACCTTTAAGGTTTCCAACAGACAGATGATAAGTCTATTGGAGGATGCATCGAAAGTTTCCCGGTAATCAATCCAGGCCATCGGTAGGTAACGTGTAACTGTGCATATCTTATACAGTGTGTTCAGACAAGTTATTGGACTGTAATTCTCAAAGCCAGCTAGGTTGCCCGTCCTTGGCAGTAGCACTGTGCGCCCTTTCAACAACCACTACGGTATAGGCTGTTCAGACTTTAGATATGAGGTGAAAATGCAGGCCAGATGCTGGTGGGTTGAAGGAAACTTCTTCCACCAGAAGGTCTTGATACCATCTTGTCCCGGAGGGGAATAGTTCTTCGTGCCTCTGAACATGTTTTTCACATCCTCGGCAGCGGTAGGTGGGCATTCCTTCTCAGGTGTTACGACGGCTCTGCACAGCTCCTTGAAGCTATTTATATTCTTTGAGTATTCGTTCATTGGATGCTGGACTTCGTATACTTCTTTTCAAAATGCCTCGACCACCTCTCTTTCCGCTCTAGACTTCTCCTAGCGTTAGATAGTATCGTATCCTATCAACAATATGCTGCCTGATGGTCAGTAGCTTTGAATTGTTGAGTGTGTGATGACAGTTCCGCAGTTCGTGCGCGAACCGTCAAACCTTGGAAGTGAAAGTCCTGCCAGATGTTATGTAGTCAATCACACACTAAGTGCGGGATGCGTACTGCCTTGGCCAGCCTATCTTCGTGCAGAGTTGATGCATTATTCTTTTGGTCTTAAGATCAACCGTTGGTTTTGTTTTACGGTGTGCATCTGCCAAAGATCTCGCTGCATTATACACACTACAATTGATAATCCAGAGGTCGCGCTCTTTGGGAAAATCTCCACGAAGCTCACTATCCAGTTCAGCCAGGTCTTTGGGCTTGAGAGAAACCTGAATGTCCATGTTTCTCCGGGTCCTAAAGCATAGCTTTTCTTTTACTGGATGCCTGCTCGTGGATAGTCTCAGTGTCGCCTCTCTTTTTCTATTACCGGCTTGCTCTAGCTGCGGTTGAGTGAGCTCTTCGCTTATACAACCAATTTTCCGGAGTTCGTCCGCAAGGTGTCGCAAAAGTTTATTCGAAAAATGCGAGAGCACAGAGTATGCAGTCGCTCTATGTAACCTTTTCGTTCAGAGGCCATACTGGTATCATATCACTCCAGCAAGTCGTCCCTGAGTCGATCATTCCACTTAAACGTAATGAGATTCTGCCGGTAACTAGCAATAACTTCGTCATGAATGGCTTCCTCAACTATAGGATAGTAGGCATTGTTGTCTGACCCATTTTCGGGAGCACTGCGCGTTTGATTGTTTTGAACCGCATTTTCTACAATTATGTTTGGTATTATCATTGCTGTTCTCACGAGCAGCTATATATAATTAAAAACTAAAGGTTAACAGCCACCGCAGGGTCCCACTGGGAGTAACTGCCATCTAAAAAATGAAATCGGCTCCCAGTAGGACCGCGTTAAATCCCATTCATGAATACGTCTCACAACCGTGAGATGGGTGGTCACAGGACACGACGAAATCACAACGACAGGCCGGCGAAATCCTTGTGTGTTTTGAGGACACGAAGCGACCCAAGGATGGCAGCTATCTGCATCCATCTCGCAAGTACCATAGCATATTTTTGGCACGCAGGGATGGCTTCAAGGTTACGAACCAGTGATAGTTTCGCACCTTCGAGAGCACCTATCACAAGGACAGGAGTTGAGAAGGCAGGAGTCGAGAATTCGATCACGAATATGGTTCGTTTCTCGAAATCTTGGAGAACAATGTCAGGCCTCGAGTATGCAACGGAGACTGCTGTTCGAAAATCGTAGTTCCAAAAAATTTGGCACTTCTCGTTTTGGACAATTGACTCTATCTCCCTTGGAGCGCTCGGCAGGGCAGGGTCGCAGCCAACACCGCAAGAGCGACAAAGATGGTAATAAAGCACTTTTAGGGCAGCATTATGTCTGTAGATATAGGTCGTTCCTGCGTGGATGGGACACCCCGATAGTATGTGTTCTAGGTACTCAGCGTGTGTATGACACGCTCTGCACCTATCGCTTGAAACTTCT